>PVIH01013292.1:0-59169 GCA_004025045.1 Sigmodon hispidus
ATTTTATTGAAAACATTATCTGTGCCTTTGAGCTGGTATTCTTCTCCTTCTTCTATTCCTATTATTCTCAAATTAGGTCTTTTCATGGTGTCCCAGATTTCCTGAACATTTTGAGTTATGTCTTTTTTAGTTTTACTATTTTCTTTGACTGATATATCTATTTGAGCTACTGAGTCTTCCACTTCAGAGATTCTATCTTACATCTCTTGAACTCTGTTTGTTATGCTTGTATCTGTGGTTCTAGCTTTTTTCTTCAGGTTTTCTATTTCCATCTTTGCCTCATTTTGTGCCTTTTTTATTGCTTCTATTTCAGCTTTTATTTCAGCTTTTAGTTCCTGGCATGTTTCTTTCACAGATTTGCTTATCTCTTCCAATTTTTTGTTTGTATTTTCTTCTATTTCTTTAAGGCTTTTTTTCATATCTTCTTTTAGAGCTTCGATGATCATCAAAAAGGAATTTTTGGTGCTGCTTCCTTCTGTTTCCTCTTCATTGCTCAGTTCAGGTCTTGTATTTGTAAGATGGCCGCTCTCTTCTGGAGTTACCATGTTGTCCTTTGTATTATTATGCAATTTTTTGCACTGATGTTTGCCCATGGCTTCAGTGGTTCATGATTAGATGGCTCCTGGTCAGTTGTGGCACTCAGGTTTTTGTGCCTCCTTTCACCTCTCTGGTCAGGGTCTGAGTCTGTCCTTCAGAGACCCCTGTAGATGTTGGCTTGCTCAGTTCGAGGTGGCGGTGGGTAGTCATGCAACTTCCTTCAGCAGGAGCTGCGGGTATGGTGACCTGCAGAGATTTACCCGCCCCTGCTCCAGAGTGCCCTCATTATGTTTTTCAATATCAGTGTCAGGAAGTTCACAACAACCTTTAACTACAGTTACAGTGGATTTGTCAGGACTGCCTTCTAAAAACGCCCACACTGGTGATCAAACCTACACATATACATTTAACTGAAAGTAAAACAAATCTTTTAGAAATACTCATTTTATATTAATAAAGAAGAGTTCCAATGTTTTAATGAAGAGCTTCTGTACATGGATTAGCACCTTGGAACCCATTCCCTTCAGAAGAACATCTAACCCAGTTTGGATATTAGGATGAGGAAATCAGATTTTCCTGGAGTGGATGGATGTTAAGCTAATCCACCTTGGGACCTCTTGCCCTTTTTGGGAAGGGGAAGGGGACTGGGGAGGAGGGAGGCTCAAGACTGAACAGAAGAGGTTGGGAAGGGAATGAAAGTTGAAACAAGGGGATACATGGATAAAAAATGAGACTTTATTAAAATGAAAATTAACAATAAAAAAAAGAATTGTTCTAAGGTTTTTCAATAGTCAGCATGAACAAATGTCTATCTGCATCAATTAAGACATGGTGGTGGTGTTAAGAATTGTCTCAAAAGCAAGAATGTAAAAAGAAGACATTATAAAAGTCTCATTCTGAGTGTGGGAGAGGGAGAGAAATAGAAAGAGAAACAGATGTGCTGTAGTTATCTTAAATAGATTGATGAGTATGCAGAGACACTAAAAATTCCTCCTAATAAAGTTACAGAAAAAGAAGGAATAGAATTAGATCCATTATATTTATAACATCAAAAGTGAGAAAAGGTTTAGGTTTTGCATAAATGACCAGGAAATTTAGGTGACTCATTGCCTTAGTGCCATCTGTATAATGTAGTTTCCTACCATTGAATGGGGATATAATAATTATGGCTTTCCAAAATATAAATAAATAAATACTTGCTGTCCTATTTTTATAATCTCACAAAGAGCTCTCCTTATCATCTGTCTACTTAAGCATCTTGGACCAGCACATTTGAGCCCATTCCCTTCAGAGGAACACCTGACCCAGTCTTGCTGTTGGAGTGAGGAAAACAGATCTGCCTGCAGTGGATGCTGAACTATGCCACCTTAGGACCTTGGGACCTCCTGCCCTTTCTGGGGATAAGATAAGGAGATGGGAATAAGAGAGAGTGACTGGGAGGGGCAAGAGGGGGTAGGGCATTTGAACATGGATTAAAAGATGAGACTTTATTCATAATAAAAAAGTTTGCTTTTCCATCCATTTTTATGATGGAATTGAAGACAACAGCCTAAATACTACATAAAAATATTTTGTGTACATGATAAATTCAGAGATTTTTGGAAAATATAAAAGAATATATTTTAAATGACATAATAAAATCAGGTTGTATTGAGAGTTACACACACAAAGAATTAACCTTTGAAGAATATCTTAAAATGTTATTAAAACTGATATTAATTTGATTAGGATAAATAAAGGAGAATGTGTTGGTGGACAAAAGTTCAGTCTGTAGTTGTTGCTTTCATATCTTATTATTTATTCATAAGTATATTGGGCTTTCTCAGATTTCAAACACCAGATTATAACAGAGACTTATGTTGCATTTAGATTGCTCAGCTTTATCTTATGCTTGTCCCAATTGCGCTTATAACTTAATCTAACCTATTTCTCTTTATAGAAAATTTAACTTTGGGATTTTTACCTTTAATTCTGTGAATCCTACCTTCCAGCCTTTTTGTGTGTCTGGTTGGCTGGCAGCTGCTTCTCTGTCTCCTAGTATCTCCCTTTGCTTTTTCCTTATTTGCTTTTCCACTTTTCTCTTATTGAAACCTGAATTTCTTGTCCCAGTTATTCTCTCTGCCTGACAGCCCTACTTTTCTTTCTACTTGCTGGCTATTGACCCTTTATTAAACCAATCAGGTGGTTAGGCATGAATTAGCATCATCATAAACTTCATCTCCTTACTCTGTTGATGTGGGATGTCTTTCTGTATTCTCTGAATATCATTCATTAATAAAATAATTCTCTTGGCCTATGGCAGGCATTTTAGAAGTTGGTGGAGAAATCAGACCATAGATAGGGGAAGAAAGGCAGAGTCTAGAGAGATGTGATGCAGCTGCCAAAGTATCAACACTTAAAAGTAACACAGGTAAGCTGCAGGCCTTGTGGCAAGACAGATTAATGGACATGAGTTGAATTAAGATTTAGGAGCTAGCTAGCAATATGCCTGAGCAGGAGTCCAATCAAAGTGTTATTAATATAAGCTTCTGTGTATTTCTGTGGGACTGTGGTTCTGCAGCTTTGGATCACAGGGTAGGACAAGTCAAAAACCTCTTATTACACTCTGTCTATAGAAATATCTACAAATAAATTTTTACCTTTTTTTCTACTCAGGTATTTTGTGACAAGACTGTCTATTGTATAGGTCTGAAATTCTTATTTACAATTAAGATATCTGTGATATGACTACAACCTATCTGTACAGTTTTTGCTTCCTATAGCATCTAAATCTATTGTTCCTATGATCTATAGGTATATATGATCCTTTTTTATTGCTTCTCTTTATATTTTCCTGTTTTACCTTTGAAAAAATTAAAACAAAATTACATATACACACATTCATCCCATCTATGTAGAGACCCTATTATCCCACTCAGAGTGGTTTACATAAAGAAACAAAAGTGCTGATATTGATAAGGATGTGAGGGACAAAAGAAGAAGAAACACATGCTCACTGCTGGTGGAAATACAATTTAGTCCGGCAACTACAGAAATCAGTCAGCATGGAGGACAAAGAGGGAGAGAGAGAGAGGAAAGAAAGCTACAGACATAAATATTATGTGCTCAGATATATGCCATTTTGTCTTATACTCTGTTGTAGAATATTATTTCAAGCTACTCTGCTTTTTTTTGTGTTTCATTGTTTAACTGTGTGAAGCTATGTTACCTTTCCTATCTAAAATACCTGATATAAAACACCTTAATAAAAAGCTCAGTGGCCAATAGTAAGGCAGGAAAAAGAAATAAGTGAGGCTAGAAGGCAGAGTAAATAAATGGAAGGAGAAACAGAAATAGATAATATCTCATGAGTAACAGGGGGTGGGGGGCAACTGAGAGGAGAAGAAGGGGATGAGAACAAGGGAATATAATGGCCAAGCTGGAACGGGGACAGAGTGGGAGAACAATGAAAGAGCTATCTTGATAGAGGGAGACATCATGGAGTTAGGAAGAAATCTGATGCTTTTGAAGTTGCCAGGAATCGACAAGGATGACCCCAGCTTAGACTGCTAGCAATAGTAAAGAAGGCCCCTGAGCTGGCCTACCCCAGTAATCAAATTGGTGAATAACATAGCTGTCATCATAGTACCGTCATCCAGTAATGTATGCAAACACAAACAGAGATTCCAAACACCAGGCTAAGCTATGAAAGTTCTGAAAAAAAAAAAAATCATGAAGGGAATATCCAGAGACAACCAAACCAAGCTAATGGGAACTCATGAACTTTAGAATCACAGCTATGAAACCTATATGGGAATGGAATAGGTCCTCTGCATACAGGGGACAGTTTTGTAGCTTGGTCAGTTTATGAAGCCTCAGGAAGCAGGAACAGGATCTATCTCTGGTACATGAGCTGGCTTTTTGGAGCCTACTACCCTTGGTGGGACATCTTGAACAGCGTTGATGCAGCGCGGAGACGTTCCTAGACCTGCCTCAACAGACCGGACCAGGGTTTGCAGACAATCTATGGGAGGAGGAGATGGAGGGTGGTGGGCAGAGAGCAGGAATTAGAGGAGGAGGCTAAAAAAAATAAGCCTTGGGAGCTGAGTGGCAGGACCCCAACAGAGAAAAAAATAAACAACAACTATCTGGCTTAATAGTATGGACCATGTATAGCCTGAGAGATCAAGACTTTTAAATTAAAAGAAAAGAGAATCCTGTAAAAGTTTCTGCCAGATAGTGATCCCTTGAGCCACTAGGGCCATACATAAGTAGGGGGAAAAAAACCTAAATAAAAATGCCTGACACAAGAAAAGCATTAGCATTCTTTGGATGCAATTACTAATTTAATGAATCTTAGGATTTGCTTTTTTGACCAGAGAAGCAGTCTGGGACAGCCACAAAAGCTACTTGAAGAGGTCCATACTGATTAGCAATGATTTTGCTCATACAGCCAAAAAAAAAAAAAAAAAAAAAAAAAAAAAAAAAAAAAAAAAAAAAAAAAAAAAAAAAAAAAAAAAAAAAAAAAAAAAAGAAACAAAGAAACAAAGAAAGAAAAAGAATGCAATAAAAATTATCAAGACATGTTTTCTTACTGCTAAGTAGTACTTCATTGTGTAGATGTACCACAGTTTGAATCCATTATTCAGATGTGGGGAATCTAGATTGTTTCCATGTTCTTGCTATTACAAGTAATGCTGCTATGAACATAGTTGAGCTAATGCATTTGAAGTGTGAATTTGCATCTTTAGGGTATACGCCCAGTAGTGGTATTGCTAGGTCCTTGGGGAGGTTGATTTCCAGTTTTCTGAGAAACCTCCATACTGCATTCCAGAGTGGCTGAACAAGCTCACACTTCCACCAACAATGAAGGAGTATTCCCCATGCTGTCAACCCCAGCATAGGCTGTCATCTGTGTTTTTAATCTTAGCCAATCTAAAGGGTATAAGGTGGTATCTCAAAGTTGTTTTGACTTGCATTTCTCTGATAGCTAAAGATGTTGAGCACTTTTTCAAGTGCCTTTTAGCCATTTATAATTCTACTGAGAATTCCCTTTTTAGTTCTGAATCTCATTTTTTGATTGGGTTATTCAAAGTTTTGGGTTCTAGTTTCTTGAGTTCACTATATGTTTTAGAGATCAGTCCTCTATCACTTGTAGTGTTGGTAAAAATTAAGGATATATTTGGATAATATCCTTTTGAGTGAGTCATCACAAACACAGAAAGATAAGCAGGGGATGTACTTACTCAGTACTGGACTCTAAACAAAATAGTAAAAAGCAAAGCATGTACAAGGTGCAAACAACAAGCATTGAACAGCTTGGGATCTGAAACACCTTGGACTGGCACCTTGGATCCTACTCCCTCCAGAGGAACTCCTGACCCAATCTTGATTTTGGGGCAAGGAAAGTGGATCTGCCAGGAGTGGATGATGAACTAAGCCATATTTGGACCTTGGGACCTCCTGCCCTTGCTGGGGAGGAGATAAAGAGATGTGGAGAAGAGAGAATGACTGGAAGGAGTGGGAGGTGGAAGGGAGCTTAAACAAAGATATACATGGATAAAAATGTCTTTATTCATAATAAAAAATGTCCAGACCAAAAAAACCCTCTAGACAACTTCCAGTGTGTTATATAATGTACATAGACTTAAGAAAGACAGAAAAGTGTTATAATCATTGACAAAAATAGCTTATAAAATAAAGTCTTTAAAGAGAGAAAAAGAAATAAGCCACATAATAAGGAAAATACATATGGATTCACAGTGCTGTATAGTATTGTGTTGATTTTGAATTTGCTTTAATATTGACAAGTAACAAAAGTTGCTAAAATATATAGAATTTGTGACCAAGAGTGCAAGGTTGAGTCCAACTGGATACTTTACATTTAATTTCACTTTAAAGTAAATGTCAGAAGATGCATTTTTCAAATTAAAATAAAAAAAATTTCTATCCTCCCCTACTCAGGAACCAAAAAGATATGATTTCTGCAGGAGTAATATAGATCAGGTTTGATCAAGAGAAACCTTCTGAAACTTGGCAGGTGATATCCATCAACAAAGGTTTTAGTGGTTTTCCTAGTTCTTGAACACATCTTTCATCCACATACTAAAGGAAGCAGTTTGGAAAAAAATGTCCACATTTCCAAGAGTAAGATTTGGAAGGCTTTTGGTTATTTTGTGAGTAATGGTGTTTGTTATTATGTAGGAGAATATATATTAAGATATATTTACAGTTATTTTTATTACTCTGTGTGGTGAAATATGTTATATACTTAATCAAACCAGTCTGGAATATCAGAAAAGAGATTTACTCACAGTCAACCCAGGAGGATCAGAGAGTAGTAACTCAGACCTTTAAGCCCAGTACCAGAAAGACTGGGAGTGGTGACTTATGCCTTTAATCCCAGGAGATCTGTGTTTGAGGCCAGATTGGTATACACAGGGAGTTCTAGGCTATCAGGCAGACAGTGGTGGTACCATGCCTTTAATACCATAACTCTAGAGACAGAGATCTTTCTGTGTTTTGGTGAGTTTAAGGCTAACTACCAAATAGTAGTAGCCCACACCTTTAGTCTTAACCTGGATGTGAAATAACTGGGCAAAGAAGATATTTAAGGCAGGCATAGAAAGAGACAGACTCAAGCAGTAGAAGTAATGAGGAGCAAGGATGAGGAAGCTGGAAGATAACTGGGTGAGATTTGACTATGGTGTTTCCTCTCTTTGTTATTCCAGCCTTTCCCCTATATCTGGCTCTGAGTTTTGTTTATTACAACCAGAATTCGTGCAACAACTCTGTGTATGTTATTACTCTTGTTTAAAGGATTTTTGTATATTGATACAAATTTAAGATTATTTTTGTTACAACATATTTTATGTATATTTCTACTCTTGTTTAGTGTATTGTACATATGCTGTTCATTTAAAATATATGGTAAAGTTATAGTTTATTAAAGCTATTATTATAACCTATATAGGATAATCAAGAAACACATTAGTCATCTATAAAAATCAAATTTATAGATATATTAGACATATTTTCAAGAACATATATGTATATATTTTAAAGTATATATCTTCAAACATTTTAATGACCTATAGAATATGACATTTAAAATGCTTTGTTAACTTAAAGGCTTTTATGTCAAGGAGACACATCTGCTTCTGATACCAATGTACTTCAGAGGTGATAGGTATTGAAGAAATTTTTCTTAGAGTTTGCTTTCATTGTAGCAAGGTTAGCCACTGGTAAAAGAAAGTGCTATTCTTTTTGATTGCGGACAATATTCTTTGCAGACAGGACATGCAGGACACAAAAGACAAAGACTGTTTAACTTTGCCAAAACAGTCAAGACAGTCCTTCAAATTTCCTGCTTAACAGAAAAGCCTGCCAGATATTTTGCAGAACACAGAGGAAAGTGACTGAGAAACTTTTTCCATACAAGGCAAGATAGTCTTTCACATTTCCTGCTTCATTAAAATGTTTGCCAGATATTCTGGATCTGTAGACTGAAGACAGAAGCCCTAATGTTGCAGAGGCACTTTGGGTGACTGGACAGGCAGCTAAATGTCTATATCCTTTTTTGTTAGATAATACTACATCATTCTTTGATACAGTTGAAGCCTAGAAAGTTATAGTTGCAGATTTCCTTAATTATTATAAAAAGTAAATGAGATATAAAACTTTGGATTCAGTAAGATAGGATAGTTAATACACTATTTTTCTAAATATGCTCACTGTTAGTTTTGCACATGAAAGCAAACATACACTATAAAGGCCACTCACTAGGGTTCATTTAAGAGAGAATTCCTAGGTGGATGCAAAAGCAGAGAAGCAGGACAGAAGTCAGGGGACAGAGAGAGACCAGAGCATGCACACACAGTCTCTTTTAAGGGAAAGGCATGTAGGGATGAGTGTCATGGGTCCAGGGAAGGTGCTTCTGTACACAATGCCTCAGGGTTTATACAGCCACGCTCAGGGGCATGCCTTCTTAGAAAGTCCATCCCACCTGAGCCAAGTTGGCTCAGCTACTTGGAATGCCAGGAATCCTTACACTCACTTCAAAAGAACATAAAAATATAAATGTAATTCCTATTTGATACCTGTTTTGCTGTAAATAGTTTTATATGTTACATTTAAAATCATCTCCTTTCTTTAAACAAAAGAAAAATGTTGTAGAATATTATTTTTCAATATGTTACTTTTAAGTTGCATTTGTTTAACTTTATGAAGCCCTGTTACTTTGTTCATCTAAAACACTTGATAGTTTAATAAACAGCTAAACATCCACTAGTGAGAAGGAATAGGGAACAGGTGGACTGGCAAGTAGAAAAATGAATAAAAAGAGAAGAGAAAGAAGATACAAGAAAAGAAGGGGACAGCCACTCAGCTATACACTAAGCTATAGAGTAAGAAAAAAATTTAGGTAGAAAAAAGTAAATGCCCAGAGACAAAAGATAGATGGAATAATGGAATAATTTAAGTTAGGAAGAGGTGGATAGAAATTAAGGCAAAGTAAGAATGGCATTTATAATTAAGATTAAGTCTCTGTATGCAATTTATCTGAGAGCAGTGTAGCAAGATCCCAAGAAGGAAAAAAATAATAAATAACTACAATACCCAAAGGGGTTTAAAACATTGCATATGACTGTTTATTACAGGGCTGTTCCTAACAAGCAAGTAACGAAATTAGTCTTAATCTCTGCTAACAGAAAATAGATAATAAAATTGCAGTCAATATATAAATGGAGCTTTAGTTAGTGATAAAGGAAATTATTCATTTTATAGGATAATAGATATAACTGTCGATTATTAGCCATTATATTATTCAAACAAATCACATTTAGAAATAAAAATGACACATTTTCCTCATGATTGGTTACATAATATATATAAATACATACATATATATGACTCTTCTATCAATTTTTCATTTTGTGCATTGTGAATATTAGTGTAAAATTTGGAAATAGTCCTTATTTTTTTCTGTGCTTGAGGAAAATAAGGATCAATGACTTTTTGAGAAGATGTTCTACAGATGGACAGGGGCCCTCTCTTGAGTGAAATAGAAGCAAATGTCATGCTTCATTTGCAAGCAATGAACATTTATGCAAATTTGAAGAGTAGGCAGGTGCAAGATCAAGTTTCTTAATGCCATTTGCTCTAACAGTCATATAAAGTTTCGAAATCTCTGCTTTTTATAGTAGCTATAGGAATTTGTTTAGTATTTTTAAACAATGACACCTGCTCCTAGCAGAACATAAGTATTCGTGCATCAGTAAGTGGGCTGCTTTGATGGGAAGAGAACGTCAAGGCTTGTTTCCAGTAATGGAAATGAGACAGTAGAATGAACTGTATTTTGAAATGCTGGGGTGATGATGGAGATAGAAGTATGAGGGTGAAAGGCAAGAGAATCGGCCTTGTGTGACTGACAGATGTAGGCAAATGGCAGGAATTCAGCTGAGCCAAGGAGATGGAAGAAGTCCATAGGGCTCCATCTGGGGCCTGTTTTATTGGCCTGGGAAACCTGGCAGAAGTTTCTTTATGGTAGTCCTGAATTTCCCTTTTCACACAGGACTAGCAACTGTCAATTCTCTTTTGAAAGATTATATACATCCATGTTTTTAACTTTCTGCCAGATCATTAATAATGGGAAGTTAGGATCAGCAATTTTATTCATAAATCTTTTATCTAGCTGAATACCACTTGACTATGTATCTCAGTTAATCTCACAGCCAAAGAAATATAGAATTTATTTTCTTTTTACTTAATGTGTTCTACTCCACATATTCTAAATGTATTTGTTTATTGTTGTTTCCAATAGTTTGTTCACATATTCACAATATCTCTGAAATGGTCTAGGGAATTTTTAAAAGAATGGAAGGGCTGAGAACAAAGAAAAGTCATTATAGTGTTGGTGCCAGCAATACCTTTTACTATTTTAGTCACTCATTTTATGATAATATGAATATAGACAATAATGATGAATTGTCCCATTCATCTCCCAGGTGGGTCAGCTGATCTGTCTCTCCATGTTAATGCCCAATTTAGGTTAACAAATCTCTATATATATTCTTAAAATAACTCCAAAAAGAAAGAAAGAATGAGCCCTTAACAGATGGAGTTAGGTTATGTAATTTTTGTCAGCATGTAGCCCAAAAGCCTTGGCTATCACAAACAACAGCATATATAATATATATATATATATATATTACATAACATTCATTCTTAGTTTTTATAACCTAACACATTGCATCTTTCATTGAAACTATTAATTTACTCAATAGTTGTGGGTTCTTCTTTGCATGGATAGTTTAGACTTCCATCAAATGATTAAAAGCACACACAGAAAATGTGCTAATCTCCTTCTATGAGAGAAATGAAGGTAATGAGCAAAACAGAAAATGTAAAAAAGAGTTCATTTATAACTAACCATTTTACATACATTGAAAAGGTATTAAATAACAAAAAGTATGCCAAAGTTAGGTTGATGTAACTGTTCCCTATGTTAAGACAAAGAAGAAAAAGACATCTAATTAGATGATGACTTATGAGTTCATACTTCAGATGAAAGGATTATAAAGCTCATACAATGTGGTTATGAAACAGAACTAGCAGAAAACTTTAGTCTTTAATTTTGCCCTACATGATCCAGGTTCTCCTGCTATATAAAGGCAGTCTTAGATAAGCACAAATAAGAAATAGAGAATTGGAATAATATATATTAGACACATTGATCAGTAGACATTCTGTCACTCCATTTAACCATGTGACTGCTTAAAAGAACAAGGAATGACATGTTTGTGTTTCTATGCAATGCTTGATTTTTTGCAATGCCTTTATAAACCCCAGTCTATATTGCTTCTATTTTCTCACTTTCTTTAGCTTTAGGCCTGGAGAATACTGAAGGAGCATAACAGTATTTCTCTGATACATCTATTGATTTCATCCTAAATTTTGATGTTATGCAATTTGTCTTCAACCAGGAGCCTGTTTGTTTCTAGATGCTTGACTAGAGTCTGGCTTTTCTTGTGCCTCATGTGTATATGTTTCTGTGGATATTTTTCTGCTTCTTTTCAGATAGAAAGACTAAAGTTTAGCTTAGTAAATTTGCCTTCTCCTCTTCAAAGTACTTTTTCTATAGAATTTTATGGGCTTTTAAAAATTAAGTATTATACTTACATAAGAACAAACTACTATTGTTAAATTTGAAGCGGTGTTTAATCAAGTTTCTCCCTTTAAGATATCCTCAATGCTGTATCTTTTTAAAGAAAATCCAGGGGCTGGACAGATGACTCAGAGGTTAAGGGCACTGACTGTTCTTCCAGAGGTCCTGAGTTCAATTCCCAGCAACCACGTGGTGGCTCACAACCATCTATGATGACATCTGGTACCCTCTTCTGTATACTGTATACATAATAAATAAATCTTTTTTTTAAAAAGCCTTTATTAAAACATTTCAGTACAATTGTGTCCTTTATATAGTAATAGATGTTGATAAATAAATAAATAAATAAATAAATAAAATCAAGTAACTACAAAGGTCTAGTACTGAGATCATTTTCTTTTTCTTTTTTCTTTTCTAATGTTAAAGTCTTTAAGGCTTAATTGAGAACATATTTGATGACATGCCTAAAATGCATTAAAGGATGTTTATAAAAATGTTTCATAATATCAAATATAACCCAAATTACTTATAAGAAAATGCAATGATACCCATAAAATTTTAAATCAAGGAATTGAGTGGACATGTGGCAGACACATCCCAATAGGTACAAGATAATACAAACTATTTAAACTAAAATCTATGAAGCAAACACATAGTGTATCCATTTGAATTCTCAGTGAAAATTCTCACTAAGTGAAAATTTCAAGTTGAAGACTGGATTGTAAGATTTGAAGACAAGACAGAAGAATTACAAAACCAAAACTATGGCAAAATAAATACAAAGACAAATGCAAAATATATAACACTAAGGGAATATAATTAAAAGATCACACAAAGAGCAGAAGACAAGAAGGACTCACCAACATATCAAAATATATCTAATAATATGTAGTGATGAAATTCTAAAATACAGTAAAACTTGTGACCATATATATAGAGGAGGCATTTAAATACTAAATACATAATACCAGAAAAGAATCTTCTCATGACATATTTTACTTAACATTTGAATTATACAACTAAAAGAAGAAATTGAAGGCTGCAGATGAGAAACCCATTTTATAGAAGGGTCCCTTCTTTATTTTTTTCCTTTTTCATTATTATTTGGTGATTTCACTGAGACCATTTTCTACAATTTAAAGATTAATAAATATCTCTAGTTTGAGTAAGTAGTTGATTATGCCAAATAAATGAATGTGTCTGTACATGTTTTCTTTCCAATCACAATCTAGGGTATTCCTCATGCATTTCCTGTTTTTTTTTAACTTTAATACTGATTATAAGGTTTTTGTGTTAGGAATTTGACATAATTGATCTCATTTATATCATCTCTATCATAAATGTAATATTTACTGTTATCCAAATCTAAATATTTTGAACAATTCTAATAAAAAATTTAAAACTCAGTTCCTTTTGTGATTAATCACTTATAAATCAGTTGGAATTTCCCCAGCTTTTCCAGTACGTATGCCCATAGCACTATAGCCAATGGTCTTCTTATTCCCCTTTCAAATAGTGATCCACATACTCTCATACCTTTACAGACACTCTAAGAATTACAGATTCTTTTGTCAAGAGAACTATTTTTATTGCCTAAATTCATATCTCTTTATTTCTTTTTTATTGTATTTTGAAAATCACTATTAAACATTTTGCAAAGAAGCAAAACATTCAGAATATATAACAAAAAACAAACAAACCATACAGTAATAAAACTTCTCTTTTCTCTAAAATACATGAAACATAAAAAATAAAATCTAAAGCATCTCAAGCCAGGTTAGCCTCAGGTACAGATAAAAAAAAGCACAGTAGGTCACAGCTAATGCCCATGAATGCACTACAGCCACCACAAATTTCTGCTAGGCCACCCTTCTACAGTCAAACCAGAAGTTTTGTTTTGTGTGTCATTTAAAGGGCTGGGCATATGGTTCAATGGTTAAGAGGATTGACTCCTCTGTCAGAGGACTTGGATTCCATTCTTAGCAATAGCAGCTCATAACTGTCTGTAATTCCAGTTTCAGAGGATCCAACACCTCATACAGACATAAATCTCTTTATTTCTAAAATAAAAAAAAGTTGAGGTCAGAACTCAGTTACAAATTAAAGCTGTCTTTAAAGCTGAAATGTGGCTCTCTCCTTACCTACACCCAAGCATGCTTGTTAATAAAAAATGCAAAATCTGTATATCATATCAATCATATCATAAGAGCTACCTGATGTGAAAAAACCAAAATTAAAGAGCTGGTTTATTACTACTAATCTTAGGATCTTTTGCTTTTATTTTTACTTTAAAATTTTTACTAAGGTCTAAATTTTCTATCAGAATTTATAACTTATATAACTTATATATTAAATTTTAGTCATGATATTAATGTTCATAGAAATGAGTAATTCTTTGATTGTATTTTCTTCTATTTCTTTAAGGGAATATTTCATATCTTCTTTGAGGACTTCAATGATCATCATAAAGGTTTTTTTGTGTTGCTTCCTTCTGCTTCCTCTTCATTGCTCTGTTCAGGTCTTGTAGTTATAGAATGACCACTTTCTTCTGGTATTACCTTGTTGATCTTTATATTATTATATATCTTTTTGCACTGACGCCTGCCCATGGCTTTAGTGGTTCATGATTAGGTGACTCCTGGTGAGTTGTGGCAAGAGGGCTTGTGTGTCTCCTGTTGCCTCTGAGCAAGTGGTCTGCTCAATCTCTGACTCTGCTCTGTCTGGGGGTCTGAATTTCAATTCCTTAGTCTTTCTCTGCTGATGCAGTTAAGGACGGGGTCGCCTTGCATTGCCCCCTCTTTTAGGTGCCTCTGGAGGAGCCCCTCACAGCCAAAGTCTTTTCCTGTCTGCTAAGGAGTGGGTTATAGATGAATGTCATAGTTTAGGGTGATTGGTTACAAATTATTACTGGTATAGGTTAGGGAAAAAGCTGAAAAAAAGATTAGATTCACAATTCTTGTTTAAAAAGTGAATAAGAAAAAGAGGGATATAGATATAATAGGAGAAAAGATTAGATTATTGAATCCACTCTAAAGAGAAAAAAGGAAATATAGATATGATAGGATAATAAGGTAGATTACTGAATCTATGTTTAAAAAGCAACTACTAGTTTGAAATAATTTATACTGGATTTGATTTCTTTTATATTGTATACAAATTGTGTATATTGATTTAGGGCTGAGATTAATTTTGTTACTGTACATATATTTCTACCCAAAAGAACTATTTGATGTGAAGTACAAACACATCTGTGGCTTCTGTGGACTAATTGACAACCCAAATTTCACAGAAGTAGGGCAAAATGCAGGCAAATATTTTGTTGAACCTACTAAGAATTAAGATATATTTAATATTCACTAATCTGGAGATGGTTTATGATGCAAGAATCAGTCAAACAGTTTGGATAGAAATAAAATATATAGCCACAGATAGTATCATTATGAACAATGATGTTTGAGGTAGTGTCAGAGTCAAATTAGGCTTATAGATGCTATATAACACACAAATGAGGCCATTCAAGTTACATCAGAAAACACTAAAAAAATAAGCAAAGATGGCAGGACCCTGTTAACATGATGTTAAATTTTTAATTTTAATTTTAATTATTAAACCAACTTAAAGTTATTTAATGTACCAAATATATGAATAATAGTCTAATATCTAGATAACAAAAGAAAGTTATAAGAATAGGAAGTAAAGTGGTTGCTGTATAAGCATCATGAGTTCAGATTTCAAACACACATGTAAATTCTAGGTGTGACAGTACACAAGTCAGAGATAAACTAGCACTTAAGGAAAGATTGCTAACTTCTCTCTGTGCAAGCACAGACACAACTGCATATACACACTTACACAAAGATTCACAGTAATGGGAGGTTTGTTGAAAGTTTTCTGGTATAAACTCTGGTGTTTCCTGCAACCTTGTATCAATTTTTGACTCCAATACAGTTAAAAAGTGTTTTCTTTTAAAAGTATTTGTCACATTAGTAATAAAGTTCTTAATTTTCTATGAAATGAAAATATGTCACCAAGACAAAAAAGACAATGAGTTAAATCCCAGAGAGTTAAGGTGATTTTTTTTTTCTAAAATCTCCTGCTTTGTTACATTACTATTTGAAACTGTATATTGATCTGGCATTTTTTTTAAAGTTCAGTTCTAAGAAATAATCACAAGATTCATGTATCAATTAATTATAATTTAGATTAATTGGATGGCCTTTCTTTTATTCTTCTCATCAAAGAATGTTTTGTCTTTTATTATTAAAATAGTAAATTTTTAGAATGTTCACATTGTTCTTCAAAATTTTATAGCCTAAGTAGTATATCTATATGCCTAGAGGAAGTTCAGTCCAGAGATATACATATTAAGATAGACAGATACATACACGCATACATAGATTAAAAAACACATGAAAGAAGGGTGAGTTATTCAGTAGTGGACTTAGATCCTGTATAAAGAACAGTAAACTCAACATTAAGAGGCAAATAGACAGAGACACTAAGAAACTGGCATTCATCCAGTGTGGTCAAAATGATGAGCTTCCAGTTAAAGAAGACCTCATTTCAAATTAAAATGACAGGGAGTGGCAGAAGAAGGTGTCCAAAATCCTGCTCTAGTCATGTATGTGTGTGCTATTCCTCATAAAAGTGCTCATATAATATGTACAGAAAAAATGTATAAAAGCTTTAATATTTACTTTTTTAGAATTTAGTTAAATATTATATCTTATATTAATGTATTTGTGCTTACTTAGGAATAATTTTGATGTTTATATTCAAAAGTAAGTAACCAAGCCTTTACACTCTACATTGCATACAATTATACTACTTGTTATATATTTAAAAAAAAAGTTACTATTTTTAAACCATACATAATGATATTCTCCCTCTTACAGTGAGGGTATGTATATTTAATTAAATAATTCCATTTTGTTCAAAATCTACCTGTTATTATTTATTTACTATTTAACTGTTTGTTTATAGCATTTGTTATAAAATGAATTTATGGGAAATTTAAATACTGAGCCAATATGTACTATATAATTTTATAATCATTTATGTCTTTGTAATAATTAATGAACACTTTTATCCCTAAGTTAATCAAATAGGAACAGCTATTTTCTTCCCTTAGAAGAAATCAACATAAAAACTACTTTTAAAAATTTCTTTCTTTCTTAGGTAAAGTACTATACTGAGGTTTCTCCACTTCAAAATAATATTATCTATTAATGTGCTCACTTCAGACATTTAACTATAACTGAGCATATATTTAATTTATGGATAAAATTTATAAAAGTTTCACAGTAAATGTGGCTCAGATCATTTATTTTCATACCCCATGTGAGGAAGAAAAGTGATTATGAGAAGAGTATACAGAAAAACAAAATTTTGCAAATATAATCACATTTTTAATCCCCAGGCAAAATCTCTTGGATTAGTTAATGTAGTAGCAAAGAAGACTGAGATGAAGCATTCAAACTTAGTGATTTGCACAAAGTTTAATAAAGTCACTACTTATCAAGTTGTGTATATACACATTATAAAAAAACCAAGAAACAAGGAAGCAGAAACAAAATACCTCATGGCTAGAATTAGTGAAGAATTATAACACATTAAATAATACAATTAGAGGATAAAGTGGGTAGTGTAACATAATTGAGGTGTGTGGACAGATGACCTGGTATGATACACGCTCATACTTAAGAAACACAGTGGCCAAAATGAAGCTTACTCACATAGAGGAATTTAGAACATGTACATAGAGTTTTATCTGCCTCATTGTTGACCACTTGTCAGTAATCTTTTTATTAAGCTGATATTATCAGTAGAAAACAAAGCAAATGCCAGAGATCCTGTTTTTGAATAGAATAAGCCACATACAAAGCAGGACTCATATCTGACAGCAGATCTCATATCATCACTGGCTCAAGAAGTCACTCACCTAAAATTTTATAACCAGGTCAAGGTATCAAGTATAGTTGAGACTATGTATCAGTCAACACTGGTGGGTGATTTTCCAAATCCTGCAAGACTCTATAGGTAGGAGCATCTCTGAACTGAATGTTCATTGCAAGTTACATAGAAAACGGACCATATCGTCCACTGGCATTTTGGATAATTTTTTATTAAGAACAGAACAGAGGAAAAAGAAAAAAAAAAGTTCAAGATACCGCTCCTAGGGTTCTGGGAAGAAGTCTCAGTAGTTAATAATAATTGTTATTCTTTTAGAAGATGAAGTTTTGTTTACTGTACCCATGTAAGGTACCTCATCAGTACCTGTAATTTCAACTACACAACATACACACACACACACACATACACACAAACACACACTCTCAGATGCACACACAAACTGATAAAAGGTATATAATAACAGAGTTATAAGCCAGAGTATAGATTGGTAAATAAAAATGAACAGATCCTTTAAAATTTTGACTTTCTAGGTGTGTTATTTGAGTGTGAGGGAGAAAAAAATATTACTTACTTTAGAAGCATGTAATTAGCCTTTCAGTGTTTAGTTTATGAATATGGGTAGTTAGAATTCTTTTTTTTTTTTTTTAGAATTCTATACTATAAAAGTATGGTGATATATGAATTAACATTGAAGCCCAGCTATTTGGCTTTGCACTCAAATATCCAGAACTCACTGATCTATGTCTGCCTAGTTCATGACTGTTTGTTGATCTCTTGATATTCCAGGTTTTACTAAATATGTAACATATTACCTCATATTCCCTTTTGTATTAAAAAATAAGAAAGAATGTTATAAATAACATAAGAAAAAAACCATGTAAATTAGGTACAATAATTATGTATAATATATACAAACAATTTCATGTGGAATGTCCAGTTCATTAACAATTGACAAATTCAAAGAAAATATTCCATTATTTTACCTGTTTTGGTGAGTCCAGAGGATTGTACCTAATCCACTTTGTATCTGACTTGTATTACTAAATAAAAACTTCACTTCTTCTTTTCCAATTTGTATGCCCTTGATCTCTTTTTGTTCCCTTATTGCTTTGGCTAAAACTTCGAGAATTATATTGAATAGATAAGGGGAGAGAGGACATCCTTGTCTAGTTCCTGACTTTAGTGGGATTGCTTTGAGTTTTTCTTCATTAAGTTTGATACTGGCTGTCGGCTTCTTGTAAATCGCCTTAATTATATTTAGGTATTCTCCCTGTATTCCTGATTTCTCCAGGGCTTTAATCATAAAGGAGTGTTGGATGTCAAGATGTGTTGGGAGGGGGAAGGGACCTTGAATGAGGATATACAGGGATGGGAAAAAAAATTTCAGAGGGAAAGCTGAACACATAGTAAATATATGTGTAGCAATCTTATTTGCATTACCACCCTTGATATGCCATGCTTATTATTCTTATCCTGTTCATAGTTATTGTTAACTTTTCCTCATTTTAAATTCATGTTACTTTTTTTTGTTAAATACAAAATAAAGAAGAAAAAAAACAAAAAACAAAAACAAAAAAAATAAAAACTATATTTCAGTGTCTCTTAAACTTATACGCTTTAACTTCTAAGTAAGTTTCTTTTCTAAAACTGTCATTAGGAAAGTAAAACTTTTAACTATCTTATCTTCAAATTCCTCAGATAAGAATTAAATAATATTAAGTAAATATTACAGGCAAGCAAGTAACTTCCAAAATATAAGAAATGAAACAGCTGGCTTCCTAGAGAGTCACCCAAAATTCTTCTGGGTCACTTAAGCATCCATCTTTGGCCGACAGGGCTAGCATATCTGACAGACTTCTCTGTGCAGCAGGATATCCCGAAGTCCTTCCTAACTTGTCTTGATAAGGTTCTGCAATTTTTTTTGTGTCTTTCTTTTGCTTGTCCTTATTGAATATCATAATGTCAGCAGTCAAGGCAAGAGTAATTTCTTGTTACAAAGAAGGTCACCTTATATTGAATAGTTTCCTTAAATGTCCATAATCTTCTCGGAGGTAGACTGGCACTGCCAGGAGCAGATGCTACATCGTCAAAAATATAAAAAAGAATCTATGTTTCTAAAATATCTTCAATGCCATATTCTGTTAATCTCTGAAGTGTTTGAAGAAGACCTGTTCATCTAAAATATGTTTTATCTTGGAAAATATATGTTTTATTGAAAACGTATCTAATATGACTATGAGTTTGATTGTAATGTCTAACTACTAACTTGCATTTCCTTATATCCCAAATAGTTGGTAATAATAGCTTTCATGGATTAGCAATTTGTATTACATTGTTAGATGAACTATATAAATATAATACCTTGAACAAAGATAGAAATATATATAGTGACAAAATATAACCATATATAAATATATACAATGTATACAATATACAAGAAATCCAGTCCAATGTAAAATATTTAAAGCTAGTAATTCCTTTTTAAAAGTAGATTCTACAACCTACCCTTATATCCTACCATATCTGTATCTATTTTTTTTATCCTTTTAAAACAAAGTCTCTGAATCTAGTATTTTTTTTTTGTTTAGCCTTTTATTAAACCATAACCAATAACAATTTTGAACCAATTGCCATAAACATTGACAATCATCCATAACCCACTGAAAGACCAAAAACCACCTAACCTACCTTTTGGGAATGTGGGAGTCATGTTCTTAAGTTTACTTCCTGCTGTCTCTGGGGGAGGTGACTGCATCTTTAGGGGATCCTGAAAAGTTTTGTTAATTGTCAAGTCCTGAAATAAGTAGCTGTATCATTTTTTATTATACAGTCTCCACATAACAGGAAAGTACACAGATTATCTCAATCCCTGGATAGAGTAATCTGTGAATCTAGTTCATCTCAGCCACCTAAAATTGTCCTGAGTAATTTTTAGTCCAAATATGATCTTTGGTATGTGTTTGTCAGCCTGGTGGCTTTGTTGTAGTCCAAGTAAAACCATCATTGTGGGGCTCCATCTTCCTTTGTGATACTGCCAATTCGCAATTAGGCATTGTCATGGATCACAGCAGAAAACTGATGAGAGACCAAAACCTAACACAAAGTACAGAAAGCTAAATATATACATATTTATTCAGAATAGTATTAGTAACAATAGGACAGTCCCTTCTTTGTACTTATTCTTCTGTCCCATATTAGGTGGCTCTTTCGATATGATACAGAGATTTTGCATTTTCCTTTAACAAGTGTGCTTGGGTTTAGAGAAGGAAAAAGCAACACTCCAAGTCTAAACTCAGCTTTAATTTATAACTTAACCCAGACTTCAACTTTTCTTTTAAATAAAGATAGAGGTTAGGAAAAGATTTTACTAGGTAGAGTGTATTGGTACCATTAGGTCCAATATTCTTTTGCTTCTGAATTTTTTAAAGGTCTTTGAAGTTCTTGAAGAAACTTGTCCGAAACTTTTGTTTTTCTTACAACTTAAAAAATTATAATATGGGTGGGTGAACCATCAATTATTATTTTCATAAAATTTCTCCAATTCAATTCTATTCTTTATTAATTTTAATGGTATTTATAACTTAACTTAACCTGTGGAAACAAAAGCAAAATTCTTTCTCAATGTAGCACGTATGATGGCTTCCATTCTGAGTTCAGTATATCTTTGAATTACACAGGCTGATTTACCTTATCAATATTTTCTATAATCCAATGACTTTTTCATTAGCATTGATAAAATTTAAAGTTAATAAAGTATTATATATTCTATTTTTAGGGGTCTTTTTTATTCCTTTGTGTTTATTTAGCGTCTTCTTTACACTTTGATTTGATCTCATTATGACTGTCTGCCCTGTAGGTTTGTGTGGTATTCCTATAATATGCTTTATATTATAATAAGCAAAATATTCTTTCATTTTACTAGAGCACATGTCAGAGCATTGTCAGTCTTAATGTCTACAGGTATTCCCATGATGGCCATGACTTCTAGCAAATATGTGATTACAGAATCAGCCTTTTCTAAACTCAAGGAAAACTTGAAAATGTATCTGTTGTATGAAGTACATATATTAATTTTCCAAAGTCAGTAATATTAAATACATCCATCTTCCAGATTTCATTTCTATGTATAACTTTATGGTTCCTCACTTCTGGTAATGGAGCTTGGAAATAGAAGGAACAGGTGGCTAGAGCCCAAATCCATGAATAACCCAATCAAAAAATGGGGTTCAGATCTAAAAAGGGAATTCTCAGCAGAAGAATTATGAATGGCTGAAAGGCACCTGAAAAAGTGCTCATCATCTTTAGCCATCAGAGAAATGCAAACCAAAACAACTTTGAGATATCACCTGACACCTGTTAGATTGGCTAAGATAAAAGACACAGAGGATAGCCTATGCTGGAGAGGATGCTGAGCAAGGGGAACACTCCTCCATTGTTGGTGGGAGTGTAAGCTTGTTCAGCCACTTTGGAAGCAGTATGGAGGTTTCTCAGAAAATTGAGAATCAATCTCCCCAAGGACCCAGCAATACCACTTCTGGGTGTATACCCTAAAGATGCACAGTTACACTCCAAAGGCATTAGCTCAACTATGTTCATAGCAGCTTTATTTGTATAAGCAAGAATCTGGAAACCACCTAGATGTCCCTCAACTGAAGAATGGATTAACAAACTCTGTTATATCTACACAATGGAGTATTACTCAGCATAAGAAAATATGATATCCTGAAATGGATTGATTTGGAGAATATCCTCCTGAGTGAAGTATCACAATCCTGGCTTTCCTGTTATTCCAAATAAAGTTGAGTATTGTTTTTTCATGATCCATAAAATATTGTGTTGGGATTTTGAATGGCAGTGCATTGAATCTACAGATTTCTTTTGGTAGAATTGCCATTTTTACTATGTTGATCCTACCTATCCAGGAGCATGGGAGATCTTTCTATTTTCTGAAATCCTCTTCAATTTCTTTTTTCAGTGACACAAAATTTTTGTCAAATAGATGTGCTACTTATTTGCTTATAGTTACTCCAAGGTATTTAATGCTATTTGTAGCTATTATTAAAGGGTAATGTTTCCCTAATTTCTTTTTCAGCCCTGTTATTTTTAGTGTATATGAGGGCTAATGATTTCTTTGTGTTAATCTTGTATTCTCCTGCATTGCTGAAGGTGTTTATCAGCTGTTGGAGTTCCCTTGTAGAAATTTGTGGGTCACTTATGTATACAATCATATCATCTGCAAATAGAGATAATTTCACTTTCTTTTCCAATATGTGTCCCCTTATTCTCCTTTAGTTCTCTTTTGCTTTAACTAAAACTTTGAGAACTATATTTAATAGATACGGGGAGAGAGGACATCCTGTGTAGTTCCTGATTTTTGTGAGGTTGCTTTGAGTTTTTCTCCATTAAGTTTGATGCTGGCTGTCTGCTTCTTGTAAATTATATTTAGATATCTTTCATGTATTCCTGATCTCCAGGGCTTTTATCATAAAGGAGTGCTGGATTTTGTCAAAGGCTTTTTCATCATCTAAGGATATGACCATGGGTTTTTTTTTTTCCTTCAGTTTGTTTATGATGGATGACATTTATGGTTTTTTGCATGTTGAGCCATGCCTGCATTTCAGGGATGAAGCCTACCTGGTCATGATGAATGGTATTTTTTTTTATATATTGTTGTAGATGGTTTGCCAGAATTTTGTTGAGAATTATAGCATCAATATTCAATTTCAATACAATTGAAACAAAAGGAAGAATACAAAGAAGCAATGAATCAAAGAGTTGGTTCTTTGAGAAAATCAATACATCTTGGAGAAAGAAAGATAAGCCCTTATCCAAACTAATCAAAAAGCAAAGAGAGAGAATACCCAAATCAACATAATAAGAAACGAAAAAGGGGACATAACAACAGACACCCCAGGAAATCCAGAGATTAACATGTCTTACTTTGGAAATCTATCTTCCACTAAAATGGCAAACCTAGAAGAATTGGACAGATTTTAGGACAGATTACCTTTACCAAAATTAAATGAAGACTAAATTAACTTCCTAAACCTATAACTCTAAAGAAAATTGATGCTGTCAATAAAAGCCTCCCAATTTAAAAAAAAAAAAAAAAAACAACCCAGGTTCAGATGGGTTCAGTACAGAATTCTACCTGACAGTCAAAAAAAATTACTACCATTACTCCTCAAACTATTTCACAGAATACAAACTGAAGAAATATTGTCAAATTCCTTTCATGAGGCTACAATTTCCCTAATGCCCAAGCCACTCAAAGACATAACAAAGACGGAGAATTACAAACCAATTTTCCTCATGAATAATAATTATATTATTTAATTGAAGTGATTAATTATTATTGCCATTTAGTTTCTTTGTACATGTTAACCTTGATGCTATGTGCCAGATATTTATTTAGTTATTTATCAACACAGATGTTATAATTTTTATGTGGCTTGATATATATATATATATATATATATGTATATGCACAGAAAAGGTCACAAAGTACAACTCTAATGCACAAATTTGAGAAAATGATATCACTATTAATTTTATTTCTTATTCTCTATATATAAGCAATAAGATATTTTGCTTTTTTTGTTTATTTCTATTTGCCAAATTTTTCAACTTGGTCATTTTTCAGATTTTATTTAGTAGACAATAAATTTTATGAAGGACATGAAACCATAAGGAATATTTTAGTATTAATCTTCTTAATAATATGTTGACCACATGGAAGAGTTTGGTATAGGTTCTTGACTTTGTATGGGCTAGAAATTTGAGTGGTTTGTGGCCAATTTTCTTATACAAAATGACTCAGATGCTTATATTAATGTTATCTTGTTTATCCTATGTCTCAGGCACATTGTTAACTACCTCTTTTATCTTTATTTAACCCATTTTTATTAATCTATCTGGCTACATGTCCATTGTTTACCTGGGTCTCTTATATGTTTTTTCTTTGGCAGCTGGATGAAGTTTGTCTAATTTATCACTCTTCCTTCCTGAACCTCAGTTTCCCTGCCTATTTGTTCCATGGTGCCCAACACAGGCCAAAACAGTTCCTTTATTATTTACAGAATACAAAGGAACATGACAAAAGAGTTACTTGTGGGCTCAGGCTGAGCAATACCTCCCCCCACTTTTTATTCCTTTTACTATAACACAACACTTGAATCTTTTCAACTTTAGAAAAATGAATGTGCCCTAGACATATCAAATGATGATATATTCCTCGTTCACAATGGTTGGTTACTTAATAAACACAATTCCAAATATCTCACAGCCAATGAGATAGTTCAGCAGACAAGGGTGTTTGCTTCCAAGCCTAATACCTGAGCTTGAGCTGCAGAAGCAACATGGTAAAAGGAAATAAATGCTGGTCTCTGACTTTCATACATGTTCTATGACACACAGTTAAAAACTAAAATGGAAGGTATATCATGTACATTTTTTACACCAAAATATATGCTCCACTTGTATGTACATCTGTGCTTTTGGTGGATAGAAGGAACCCACTTACTTATGTATACTTTATTTATTTATTTATTTATTTATTTATTTATTTATTTATTTATTTGTTGACTTTTCAAGACACTGCTTCTCTGTGTATCAACTGTGGCTGTTCTGTAACTCTCTTTGTACATCAAACTGGCCTCTTTTCTCTGTCTTGAAATTGCTAGGATTAAAGGCACGCACAACAATGCCTAGCTTGCTTATAAATTCTTAAATTTTAAAAAAGTTTTTATATATGAAATTTATTTTAAATTCTTAAGTTAGTTCAACATTTTCAATTCAATATAGCCATGATATTATAATTTTATGTATCCAGTTAAGTAATTATTAATTTAAATAATTAGTAAAGGAAGATAAATACTAGTCATTCTGAGTGTCTCTGATTTTATGTTTAGAAAAAAGATATTTCTCTCCTACAATTAAGGGTGTCAGCAGATATCAACTATTTGACTTCCTTCTTAAATTAATCTCAACAGTTTTTTTCTAGTTATAAAATATCAGAATAATGTATCTCACATGGCTTAGAGAAGAAAATTTGAGGTGCTAGAACAAGAGAAGAGAAACAGCTCTATTTTATATAATGCTCAAAATAAACTTGAATCAAGCATTACTTCCAAATGAAAAATCTGAGTTAGACATTTGAGATAAGCTTGCCCAGGTGGCATATGACATATTTTCACAGATTCAGATTTTCAATGTAGTGCTATTGACCAAAGGTGTAAATTTTAATCTACTGTTCTGCTTCACTTACTAAGACGGTATTTAAAGTGGCTGTTAACATTTGTGACATATATCTGGAAACAGACCTAAGATGAGTGTGCTGTGATAATATCAATCTGCTTTCTTTTCCCATTTTATCCATTTGAATACTGGACTATAAGAAAGAAACTGATACAGATGTATGTAAAAGTTTGAACTATTAAAATGTAAAAGTTTCAAGCAAATGGACCATTAAAATATTTGCATAAAACTCAGTGGTGCTTGGAGATGTGTCAGGTCCTTGGATTCTTGAACAAGCCCCCACCTGTCCTCCAGTTCCTCACATTCTGCTTCTTTCATTACTAACTCAGCTGCTGACAGTTGGACTCAGCTTCTGCTTCATTAATCTGTTCCTGAGAAGCAGTATATTCTCAAAATTTTGGTGACATTTTCATTTCTCATCTTTAAAACAGTCCTCTCCTACTCGTCTGAAGGTCACATGTATCTTTCTCTTCAGCCAGATGGAAGCTCTCTTTCTGACTCAACCTGGGAGTGTGAAAATTCACAAATTCTGTGTGCATTTTCTCTTTGAATAACCTGTTCATTTTCATCATTGTCCAATAAATGGAGGGGCTTGTTTCTTGTATCTGTCTTGCTTTTTTTTCTCTCCTTGACTTCAGATTACAGCTGCTTGAAGTAACTTTAGTAGAGATGTTTCCTGTGAGAAATAAAAGATAAGTGGAGCATATAAGAATAAGTTTAAAATGTTTTAAGTCTCCAAAATCTTTTTATTGAGAATAATGATATATTTTAGATGTAAGTTTATATATTATATGGTCATTTACACAAATGTAATTTAATACTTATTGCATATCATATGCATGCATATGCAGTAGTTTATCATATATTTATTTATACTTTTTATTAATTAACACAATATTTTAATTTAACTTTTGAGAATATAATATATTGAATTTTGATTATATTTACCCAATACTTAGGATCTTTCTGTTTCCACCTAGATGTTTATTCATTCAATTAGACATCCATATTTCTCTTCCAAAACTCATAAATGTTATAATTTTATATATGTTGAATAATATTACCAAATGAAATCATTTAACATATGCACAATTGTGTGTTTAACATTAAGGAGTTTTTTAGAACCTCTCTCTTGCCCTCCTGATTACAAGGGACTGATTTGCTTCTACTTTATTTTAAAACAATCACTCTTTTTTTTAAAAAAAAATTAAAATAATGGCTTAATTTGTAGTTCAGGGGCAGAATATCTACTTAGCATAAACAAACAACAAACAAAAAAGCTTCTCATTTGCCTTCAGTCACCATGAATAAACAGAAAATCTCTTGGCAAAAGTTCCTTATTCAATTTCCTAACTTCTAGCAAAATTTTGGCACAGTGTAAATTACTATAGATAAAACTACAAATAGACGATGTGAAATGCATTTACTGTGCTAATTACATTAACTGTGCACTATAACGCACACCACTATTACTTACCACATGTGGTTTTCATATTCACATCAGGCTATGACCTCTTTATTACCTCTCTCCGTTCCTTTATTGTCTCCGAATATTTAATGCTCATGTACTTTGTCTAAGATCTGTATTTGAGAGGAATCATGCTCTACCCATCTCTGATTCTGAAGTATTTTACTTTACACAGTGATGCTCACTTTCATGTATTTCCCAGAGAACAAGAAGATTTTGTTCTTCTACAATGAATAAAATGGAGTATAGTGGCTTTTTAATGCAGCTTTCTGAAATGGCTTATATGAAAAATTTTAGAACTTAAAGGATGTAACTCTAATACTAAGGCAGTTGTCTGCTGAATTTGAAAGCACATATCTAGGAGATTAGAAAGGACTGTGAACTAAAATTTAACTATTGTAGAAATAAAATATGTTTCTCCATTCGGGAAGTGTACTGTCTCCTAGGTTTAGCCTTGTTTTAGGTTATTTAAATTCTTTATTATAGTTCATGGGTAAATAACATATTAAAAGCTCGGTGTTCTCAATACTGTTACTTCACATCCCATAAGCTCTAACTGGGCTCTATCTCCTTAATCTACTGTCTACTTACAGATAAGCACTGATCAATTTACAATATTCTTAATTTATTTCTTTAAAATTCTTTAAAATTATCTAACTTATTCATTGTTTGTGATATATATATGTATATACACATTTTATATATAAATATATAAGTGTGTATACATATATTTTAAAACATACAGACATACAAAGCTGAATCTGATACTAGTTATTTTGTTGTGATAGGAATCTAAATATTTTTCCTAAAATACTAAAGTTCATATATTATGATTTTCCTATGAAGAGGTTATTTCTAGGACCCATGGAAATATTTTCAGAATACATCCAAGGAAAAATTTATACCTATGTAAGTCAACAGCAATCCAAAGGCATCAAAATTGACTCAAAATAAAAATATATGGTCATTATTGATTTTTAAGCTAGAAAATTAAGATTTCTCTGATATAATAATTTGGATGCTCTACACATGGAGCTTCTCTTCACTGAGGTAAGAATGGTGAACAGCAAATAAATATTTTGGATCTTTAATTTAAACTTGAGAAATATAGAACCTACATCATCTATAATTTATTATGAAAATTTCATTTTCTACTTACAAGAATACAAAGAAAAGGCAGTGTAGTTAAACATTTTACTGTCTAAGACATAATTCAGCTATGTTCTTTACTAGGTTGTAAGGTCAAAATTAGGGCTATAGTGCTCCTTATGATCTATACAGAATAGTCAGATGTGCTATTATTATGCATTCTCATTTGATCTAGAAGCCTAATTAGAGATAATTTTGAAGAATCAGGTCACATTGAAATTGGATAAGACAAGAATTGATACTCTCACTGAAGTTTTATTTTACTAAGTGAGTTCATAAAAAAAGCCATTTAATGGCAATTTGTGAGTTGAAGCTGAGTATGAAGCATTGGTCCTGAATGCAGCATCTCCTGTGAAGTCAAAATGCACCAATGTACTCCACTCCATTTGGTGTTTATTGGAGAAACTATATAGTCATAGATTCCTATGACTTTTATCTTCTAAGGGCAGATGTTCTGGTGATCAGATAGTAATGCTTCTTCCATTAGGTACTTTTAAAAATAAAAATTAATGCTTCTGCTTGTAGCTTCTCTAGAAGTCTCTTGTGGTTCAAAGCAGCATGAATCGATTCAGCATGGAGAGAGACTCTCACATTGTAAACCAGTGAAATTAAGTTTGTGAATCTGAAGAGCTGAAATATCACTCCTGGGACTGAGGAAAATGTGAAAATAAGCCCAGGAAGCCATGATTTCTTTTCCATCTTTCCACACACTTACAAAGACCCTGTCATCCTGTAGAAAAAAATAAGCTTATTTCATACCAGTTAAAAGCTGTGAATGTGACCTATATAATTCTTGAACAATTTAAGTTGAAATGGTTCCTTTAATGTTCTTTGAAAGGAAAAGCTAAATCTTCAGTTCTAAGAGTGATGTCATGGTCAAAACAAGTATACCAAAAGATAAAAATTGAGATGCATAAAGATTATACTTCTGGGTAAGCTGTCTGAACATATCTACTCACTCTCTAAAATAGTCTGTTCATATTCAAATCACTAGAAATACATGTTTGTGTCTCTGTGTGTTCAGTTATATAAAAACACAATGTTATTTTTGGTCAAAGACCTATACAACTTGCTTGCAGGAATAGACGATCAAGAAATTGATATTTAGAGATTACAATGATATAAGACATTTTATCAATATGATGCTTTCAGCTTCATTTGAATTTTATTTTTCTGCTTTACTCAAGATATTAAATTATATAACTAAGTTTAACAGCCACAGCTTTTGTTTTAATTAAACAATCCAAGAAAATAACAAGCCAGGCAACTACCCTACTTTATGCTAAAATATTTTACAGATGTCAAATAAAATGTTGTTGAATGACTAACAGACTTAAATAAAAAGTCAGAAGAATAAAATTTTAAGAAGTTTGAACTGTGTAGCCATAAAAAATATACTCTCCATGTTCACATGCAAAGTACACAAAAATTAGCAGGGAAAGGAAATTGGGCAAACTCCCAGAGAGAGAATGCATTTAAAAGAATAAAGACTTTGTTAGTTAAACAGAAAAAACAAGCATTTTTATATTATAGTTTAATTCATTGAACTTGATTAGGTAGTGATTAAGGAGAATGGACAATTAGTTGAACTGACTGACTTTTTTTTCTTTTCTTATTATTATAAATAAAGAAGTCACATTTTCTATCTTTGTATATCCTTATCCAAAGTCCCTCCCCCCACCCACCACATCAGGTCATTCTCTCTTTTCCACATCTCCCCATCCCCCCAATGGGCAGGTGGTCAAGCAACTGTTGTAAAAATAAGATTTGAATGAAAATTTCTATTGACTAACAGACAATCAACATTGAACATTCACTTTGTGTTTCTAATTATGTTAGTTATTAATTATCAGGATTGAGAAAAGCAATGGATTTATTGATCCTTCATAGCTTTAAATGCAGACGGGTAAAGAAGTAAGCAGAAAATTTCAGACTCATATGTTCAGAATTATTGCTCTGGAAGAGGGAGAAACTAGGAAATATAAGACTAGTATCTTTATCTTCATTCTCTTAATGATAGTGGTGAGTCATAACATTGTCCTTGAGATATGGCACTGCTCACTTTATTTGTCTATATTCTAGAACCAAAGAAAAATTTGGGACATGACTGTTCAGAGTATAGAAAAGACAAAGCAGAAAGCCTAATTGTCAAGGAATTATTTTCTCTGATGGATGCCCTTCTCATTCATCTTTCTTCAGAAATGTCAGGCTGTCCTTCATGAAGCTCATTAACAAACTCCAGAGAAGAAAAATCAATATTAAGTTATGGAAAGTTCTGGGTTAGCCATGCAAATGTTTGCTGATATTCAGTTGAATTAACTCCCAAGATGCAACCAATTGATATTGACTATTCAAATCCCAGGTGTACTGATAACATTTAATTTGAAATATCTCTGTCAAAGGCTCCAAAATTATTATTTAGATATTCTTCACTATCTGCACAAAATTTTTTTCAAATACAATATCACTTTTCAAGTAACAGGTAGCTGTATGAATACAGAGAGAGACATGAGACCAAAAGGCAAAGTGGGACAACAATATGTCTTTTTATTTTTTATTTATTTTTTTACCAAGATTTAATGTACATTTATTCTTAACACGTGGAACATATAGCATAAAGATTTCATACTGAATACATGATATTCATTAGGCCAAAAAAGAAAAAAAAGGAGGAATTTACATCAAGTTTTTAGCTACATTGTTAAAATACAAATATGGTGATTTATCACTGAAAAAAAATCTCAATTGTGTTTCTTCATCAGGAACTTCAACTGAACCTAGAACTTTCACACCTAGATTAGAAAGGAAAGAAAACAAAACAAAAACCCAGAAAAAATAAACTATACATTGATTGGCTGCTGAGACAGCAAGGACTTTTTACAGGGACCTGTACAGCATTGCACCAAGACGGGCAATGTCTGGCAAGAGATTAAATAGCTGTGTCTCGCTTTGTGCAGGTCACCAACTTGTTAACTCGTCAAACTATAAAGTGGTGGCTGGGAAGGGACCAAACTGTGGAGATTCAAGGGTATGTGCAATGTACAACATCATATATATACACACGTGGCAATTCAGCCGCTGCAGCTAAACGTTAAAACCAGTTCTAAGAGGCGATCTCAGGGTTATTCATACAATCAAGGAGGAGAGAAAGAGGTCAGGGTGTTGTAGGTTCACACATGATACTTTGGGGGAAAAGCCATTTTTTTCCCCTCAACATTTAACTAAAAACATTTTTAAAAACTACAGCTTGCTGCTGACCCAGCATCTTCTCTCATTTCCATGTGAGACATCATTATTACAGTATGTTTACAGTATCAGGTGTACAGTACATGAAAGGATCTATACTCTACTGCACAGGCCTCTCCAGTGAACAGGGTCTGCTCACAACTGCGAACTTCTTGGCTCCCATGAGATTGTGAATAGACAGCAATAAACCACACAGTTCAGCAGTCACCTTTTGTCCTTCAGGGTTTTTTTTGTATATTTTTTTTCCTTTTTTTAACCATTAAAAACAGTTATGAAATGTGGCATCCCATTGATGCAAGAATCGGGAAGGCCATTTTGTTTCTCCAAACTCACTGTAAACAGCAGTAACTTTGGATAAAATAAAAAAGTCTTCTATGTAGGCAGAGCTTTGTCTTTTCAAATAGGGTGGGATCCTGAGGGAAGCAGGTGAAGATGAGGAACAGAAAGGTGTGAGGGAGTGGGAGTGGTGAGAGACTTTCAGAAGGGAGAAGCTGGACAGCATGGGGTAAACTGGATTCTGAGGTGGTTTTGCATAAAAAAAGGGCAACAGTCAGTTTCTAAGTTCTCCACACACTCAGACACACATACACAGGGAGGGGAGGTGTCCCACGGCTGTCATGACTGGTCAATCAAAAAGAGTACATCACAAATGACTTGTGAAACCAATAAGTTCATCAATGGTGATACCGAGATGTCCAACAGCCGTGATTCATACAGAGTGAACTCTGAGTGGTTCTCGTCCTCCTTGGCCAGAACAAGCAGAGCACGGGCAGCCTGCTGCATCATGTCCACACTAGTAGGTTCAAAGGGTGGGTTCTGCATATGGAGGAGGCTGGCCTGGCTCTGCTGGAACTGTGTGGCAGCAAGGCTGTCCTCTAGGAAGCCCAGGAGGTTGCCAATGCTGCTCTTCTGTACTGCAATGGCCCCCCAGGGTCCTGCTTATCATGGTGTGAACTGAACAGATGAAATGCTCCACACAGATCAGAAGGCCAACCATGAAGGCCCATAGCCTTCCCATGGCACATGCCAGCCTCCATATGGTCCTTCAGCCCCTGTTCCCCCCATGACAAGACCCCTGCCATCTAACTACCAGCCCCCACCAAGAATGCAGAATCACATTCCTCAGATATCCAGCACTGCTCCCCTACCCCGGCCAATGGAGGAACCGTACCTCTCCTAGCAAATTTCCATTCCTGCACTCTGGGATGAAAATGCAGAAGGCAGGCCCACCAGTACCTGCTTCACACATAGCGCCTACTCCTGTGCAGCCCTCTATGATTCGGCGGGATATTACTTTCCCACCTGGTTCTGTTGAAGTTACACAGCCTGTGCTGAAGCAGAGAAGGCGGCTCACAATGAAAGACATTAGAACACCGGAGGCATGGCGGGTAATGATGTCTCTCAAGTCTGGGTTCCTGGCAGAGAGCACGTGGGCATTAGACACTATTAACATCCTACTATATGATGACAACAGCATTATGACCTTCAAACTCAGTCAGCTCCCAGGGTTGTTAGAGTTCCTTGTGGAATATTTACGTCTTTTTATTTTATAGCTGTTCCTAATATTCCTTCTGTTTTAGACAGCTGATAAATTTGGAAATTGTGAATTTGAAAAACGTACATAAGGAAGGATACATTTAACTATTGCTGTGATTGTGGTTTGGTAGGACCAAATATCTGCAATTTTAGAAACTAGTAACTTGGGCCAGGGAAATAAAACAGTGGGTAAAAGCAGAAATGTAAAGACTAAAGTTTATATTCCTAGGGAACATGTGATACCTAATTGAACATGGTGTTCCTGAAAAGAAGGTGCTTTGATAGTGAAAGAGAAAACAGATAATTTAATATGGTAACTAAAGATCAAATGCTGAGATTATATTCTGACTTCCACATATGGATTGTGGTTCACATATGCCTGTTTGGGCAGGCATACACACACACAGAGACACACATATACACACACACCCAGAGAGAGAGAGAGAGAGAGAGAGAGAGAGAGAGAGAGAGAGAGAGAGAGAGAGAGAGAACACAATGAGTATTAGATTACATTTTGCCTATCTATCTTTCATTCAAACTTTGTGGACTTGGGTGGATTAGTTTCCAGCTTGATAGCCACCCTGTGTGCTTTTTATGGTCTTGATACATAGACCAGTGAGGCAATATATAAATGTAATAAAGGAATAGGTGTTCCTTTTTGGAAGATGGGAGCAAATTTCAAGCAAATTGCTCTAGACAATAAAGTTATGAAAAGGAAAGCTTAGGTTAAAATCAGGCTGCAGGATGCTAGACTCTAAGTTCATGGTAGGTAAGAGTCATTTTTTACTTGTATAGCAACAAACCCCTTTAAGTCAAGCCAATGGTATTGTTTGGGTTTTAAGCTAAAATTTAACTCTTTTTTTTTCTCTTGGGGAACTTGAGGTTACTTACCCGTGTGTATAAAAGGCTTGTTGCTTCAACCTAGAGATCTTTTATTGAAAAAGTCAAGACTACATGAAGAGAAAAAAATATCAAAAACTTACTATCATGGCACCTTTAACCATGATCCTGCACATTCATTCCCAGTGTACCTCAATGATTAGACACTGTAAAAATAATGTGTTTATAACATATATTCTTATTCATTGAAAGTGCCTTTTAACCCACATTGTAAGTAGTCTAAATATTTGTGAGTTCAACATGATCCCTTCAAAAAGAAAATATGTATTTTTTTGGTTTTGTCAGTGAAACTTTAACATCTCAAAAATTATAAAATCCGGAAACCATTGTCTCTCTTTGAGAAATACTTATAGCTGCATTGTGTGATTACACAAATGCAATTAGTCATTACTCTTGTTTTCTGTCAATTTACATAAAATAACTATATGGGTGTTGTTGTTACTGGTATAAGTGTTGCTCTCTGTCTCTCTCTGTCTCTGTCTATCTCTCTCTCTGTGTGTCTGTGTTATTCAGTTATGTTGTCTATTAGTATTCCTGCTTGGTTTATTTCATATTAGAAAATAAATATGGCTTGTGACAGCAACATGCCTCCCATGTCAAAGGAAAATCAGTCTTTTTTAAATGATCTACAAGATTAATGACATTTACTAATATGAATTGAAGGGCTGGCATTTCTAGCTTTATAAGTCAAATAAAAATATTATGTAATACTCAGTTTGTAAGTACATTTCTCTTTGTCTAACACTAGAAATGAAATAAAAGCAAATTTGGATTGTGCCCTGGAGTTATTTGCCTATCTTGTCATGGAACATTTAATTTAAAGGTCTGTACAACACAGAGAGATTTCCATGTCTATTCTGTTTGACTTCTGATTTTACTTTCCTAATGTTGACAACAAAAACAAGATTTCAGGCTGATAAAAATAAAATGCGTGTCATTTATCATGCTACTTGCTGCAAACCATAAAGACAAATAGCAATCAATTATGGTCACTGATGCCCCAACTAAGCCATCACTTTCTCTTTTGCCATGTTTTAAAAAAATAACATAGTTGTATGTGCTACAATACAAAATATTGCTTAAATTGGCAGGCAGCAAAGTGCTACTCATCTTTGCATATTTCTGAGTGATTCTGAAAGGGCTTCTTTTAAAGTAGGGTCTAGCAATATGTTGCTAGAATTAATATTGCAAAATGCTTCATGATTCTGACAACTAATAATTAAAAATTATTCTTTTTATGAAGATTTATGTATGCTATACTGGAGTTGTTACTTAAACTTCTTAGTCATTGATACAAATGCACATACATGTAGAAACTCATAAAATATACTTATTTATTCATCAAAAATTTTATTATTATTATGAATAACGAAGTCACACTTTCTATTCTTGTATATCCTTATTCAAGGTCCATTCCCCCTCCCAACACATCAGGTCATTCTTTCTTCTCCTCAACTACCCCCCACCCTGGGGCAGGTGGCAGGCGGTCCCAAGGTCCCACTGTCCCAATATTGCTTAGTTCAGCCTCCACTCCTTGCAGATCCAGTTTTCTCCCCCCAACCTCAAGACTGAGTCTGGTGTTCCTTTAGGGGAATTGGGATCCAAGGAGTCAGTCCAAGGTGTTTCTGATCCCAAGCTATTCAGTGGTTGTGGTTTTCAGCTTGGGCATGCTTTGCTTTTTTCTTGTTTGTTTGTTTAGGGTCCACTAATGAGAGAGTACATCCCCTGCTTATCTTTCTGGGTTTGTGGTACCTTACTCAGGAGGATATTTTACAAATCCATCCATTTGCTTGCAAATTTTAGGATATCATTTTTTCTTACTGCTGTGTAGTACTCCATTGTGTAGATGTACCACAGTTTGTTAATTCATTCTTCAGTTGAGGGGCATCTAGGTTGTTTCCAGGTTCTTGCTATTACAAATAACACTGCTATGAACATAGCTGAGCTAATGCCTTTGGAGTGTGACTGTGCATCTTTAGGGTATACACCCAGAAGTGGTATTGCTGGGTCCTTGGGGAGATTGATTCTCAATTTTCTGAGAAACCACCATACTGCTTTCCAAAGTGGCTGAACAAGCTTACACTCCCACCAACAATGGAGGAGTGTTCTCCTTGCTCTGCATCCTCTCCAGCATAGGCTGTCCTCTCTGTCTTTTATCTTAGCCAATCTAACAGGTGTCAGGTGGTATCTCAAAGTTGTTTTGGTTTGCATTTCTCTGATGGCTAAAGATGATGAGCACTTTTACATACACATACTTAGAAAAAAATCTTTCCGGGACTAGAGATGCAGACCTGTCATTTAGCTGATACGAAAGTAGAATCATAATTCAAGGTTAGCCTGGGCTATAGAGATGATTCAAAGGTAAATTGGCAAATCAGAGAGTTTACATCTCAAAAAATTCGGAAATCTTCTGCAAAGCAAATCACTTCCTGTATATTTCTGTAGGTCTATAGAGTTTCACTGGAAAATTATTACAGAAACTATCCACTGTTTGATGTTCATCCAGCAAGGTCATATATATATATATATATATATATATATATATATATATATATATATATAATATGTGTGTGTGTGTGTGTGTGTGTGTGTGAGTCCATCATTCCGTATCTTCCTTCCTTCTGGTTCTCTAGTCCAACCATCAAATCATCTATTCAGTTTTCCAACATCTGCTGTGTTGAAGATAGTCTGGTTATTTAATAGATACTAAGTAAAAATTTAAAAAAAATCATTATAACTTGTCTCACTCTTGATCTTCTTTATGGGGAACTTCTATTTTCAAATTTAAGTACCTTCCTCTCTGCTCATCTAATAATTCATTATGATTTTAATCAATAAGGCAATAAAGATACAGTGTAAACTCATTTTAGATAAAAAATTCAGTCAAATGATTTTATAAACATGAATTAAAAAATATCAATTTCAAACAGATATTATACAGTGTAAACTACTAAAAAAAAACACAGTGGATTTGCAATTGGTGAAGATTAGAGACTTGTTCCTGGCAGGGGCTCTGTAATAAACACATGTATAAACCATGTTTCTAAAGAATAAATAATGAACACAAGACTCTCTAACTTGCTAAGTGAATCTTACACTCATTTATAAACCAGAATGCTCGGTTTTGAAGAAATGTTGTCTTACAATTTTTTAAATTCCAATTCCACATCTTGTTACTTACCAAACTTTTACAATATTTTGTCTCTTCATTTTATGCACAGTTACTTCAATTTAAGTAAATGATGGACCTGAAATTGATCAAATTAATAAAAGTCAGACTGTTTTATAATTATAAACTGTCAAAATAAATTTTAAAGTAATTAATTAACATATTAGGATCATTTTGTCTTTGAATCGTATGACATACCATAACACAGCTATGTCATCTGCCAACTGCTTACAGTATATTGTTAAGACATGGAATTATTCAGCATTATTTTTTAGTTTAGTTTGTCTGCTCATATACTCAGGCCTTGGTTTCTGTTTGCAGGGATCACTTTCTATATGCAATGGCCTGGCAAAAATTCCACTGATATCTGGGGAGTCTTTGTAGTGTAGGCTGTCAGGGCACCTTTTAGAACACCCAGGATGTATTCTCCTAGGATACACAATAATACTTTAAAAGCTACTCTATTATGAGTTAATAATATGGAATTCATTCCAATGTTTAATTCAGAAGAATTTTAGGCATGTGGATACTTTTAAAGACAATGCACATTTTTGGTAAGTTGCCTTCTCCTTTTGGATATCCTTGGAAAATACCTAAATGAAATTAAGTCAGTGTTTGAATTTCTTTTATTTACATTGAATCACAGTACAGAAAGTGAGGTACAATTAACTCAACAGCTAGTTATCATGAACTGGGAAAAACTCCAGGAGTATGATAAAACAAGTGTTAAATATTAGATCAGATCACATCATATATTCAACTAGGCCATATAAGGTGAAATAAGATGGAAATGAATTTTTTATGAAAAAAGTCATATTTTTTATCTATGTATTCCCTTGTTCAAACTCTCCTGCCCCTCCCAGCCACTCTCTCTTCTCTCCATCAGTTTATATCCTCCCGAACAAGGACAGGAGGTCCCAATGTCCCAAGTTAGCTTAGTTCAACATTCACTCCAGGTAGATATGCTTTCCTCACCCCAACATCAAGACTGGGGTGTTCATCTGGAGGGAATTGGCTCCTAGGTGCTGGTCCAAGGTGCTTCAGATTCCAAGCTGTTCAGTAACATGGAACTGAGTTTTTGACTAAGTTTAGTTTACATTAATAGAAGAATCATTTTTTTATAAGAACACTGAAGTTTTGTGTGCTAGTGTGAGTTGAAAAGAAATAATCCAGAAACCAAGTCCTTCTCTTTTCTGTGCTTTATCGTGCTCAAAATGAAAATTCTTAATGGAAATGATTCTCAGCTCATATTTGGATGATGCTCTAGAAAATGACTGCTGCATCTCTAAATATATTCTTCTGTAGAAGAACTAAGGGAATTGTAGCTAAGGGGAGAAATATAGTGTGCCTAGAAGGAAATGACACTGTATATTCACATGAAATTTCTTCCTTGGTCTTTGTTTGTTTAAAAAATTACTATTTTTATTAGGTTGAAATATAAATTATATCTAAAGTTACTATAAATGAAAAAAAGTGTGTCTGGGGACAGGAAAGAGAATTTGATTTAAATTGATCTCCAAAAAACATGATACCTACTAAAACTGGAAAACTAACCTGACAACTAGTTTGAGTAGTTAGTTTCCATCTTTCCTAAATTGAAAATACTTTAATTGAGATAAATACAAGCCAGAAATGAAACAAGAAATCAGATACAAAAGGTAATCAAGGTGTTCTTAGAAATTCACACCAATATTGAATGCTTCTCTATTACAAATTATTTTAACAATATTATTTTCATTTTTAAAATAGCACACATGCTAAAACAATTATAGCATAGTAGAGTCAAAAAGAACTCCACAAAGACACACTTGTAAGACACAAACTTGATTTTAATAACTGTTTAATAATGAAATGAGATCTAATATGTGACAAAGTGCAAGCAGGTAATCATATGTTAAATATTTCTGTGTTAGTTATTATTGCTGCTGAATAAGGACAGCAGTTAGGACAGACTGTGCTCTGCTATATCATAAGGCATATTGTCAGTCAAGCCAGTATTTGAACAACTGCATTGAAACAATTGCATTAAAAACATTTTTCTGAGAGGATCACTAAAGCAAAACATTTTCTTGTATAAACTGACAAAGAAAATCTTCCACAAAATTAAGTTGTTTGATTATTGCTTAAAATGGGGCATTACAAATAACGTTAGAAAGAAAAATGCTAATAATAATATAAACAGTTAACATAATGATAAAAGCAAATTATAGGATGCAAAAACTTAACAATACATCCAAAATGGCAACAGCACACATTATATTTTTAAGATACGGTTGAATAGTAAAAATGTTGAATGCCTAATTTCATTATAATTAAGCAAAATTGTGGTGATAATGAACTCTGTCATGTTTTCTCTCTAAAGTGCAAGTTAAGATATCCTCAATTTAGAGTTCTGTTCTTATTAAAATACTGGTAATTGTAACTCAATCCATATAGCAGAGGCCCCAACAATAATGAATATATAAGAACAAGAATCAAAATGGAGGCACCTAAGGGGTAGATTAAGAACAGCATCCATTGCTCACATGAACACTAACAAAGGTTATTTCTGAATGGCACTGTCACACATATAAAACTTATAGGACATATTTTAAAGTATAAAATAGATGAAGTGTTATAAAACAGTAGCATAAGAGGCTAAATTACTATATTCGTTCTTATCACTTACAATACATTTTTTCATACCTACATGAATAAATGTCATTCTAATTGCTTTAGTCAGTAAAGATGGTTTATGCCTGATCTGTTTGGAAACTTGAAGAAAAAGAAAACCTTAGATGTTACAATTCTGGAACTATTTTATTCCTGACTAGACTAATTTATCAAAGAAAATCTATTTGGTCACTCAAGAGAATCAGGGCATATTTGAAAAAGATTCAAAATACATTTGTGCTTCATAGATTACACCTGTCAAATGGGATATTGTGTATAGTCCACCCATTACTAACCTAGCTTAAATTCTTTTCATGGTGGAGCAAAAGTGTAGTAATTTTGAGAATGACATTTTAAGTGAAACTATTTACTTAAATATTATACTCCATTTCTTTGTTTTGAAACCAAAAGCATTCATGTGCTGTACAATGCAGCATGTTTGTGTGAAAGATTATGTAGTGAGTACCATGACCCAGTTTTATGGATGGAATATTGAATTGTGCAAACATAAACAATTGAACCCAGACAGAGAAGTTATAGAAAAGCATCAGTCACTATAGAAACCTCAAGGTCATCTGTAAGGAGCTGGCATCCACTGCCATGCACTATGAACTCTAGTGATGTTTCCTCTATTGCTAAGTAAAAGAGAGGTTCTATACCAACTCTCCATGCTTCTGTCTTTGAGTTTGTTCACTTTATTGCTGAAAATCTGTATGAATTGTGTGAGAAAATATACACTTATTTACAAGAAGTCCCTGTGAGTATTGAAATAAGAAAGGTGATTATTTTAAATCGACTAAGTGTTCTTTCTAGAAACAGGCATTGCTATTTAATGGTAAATGTATGCATTGTTTAATGTGTTTAAACTTTAGATTCTTCTTTAATTCTATAGAATACAGAACCTTAGTGAAAGAAATATGTCACTGGTGATGGTTTTAAAGCCCAGCACACTTATACTCTCTCAGCTTCTTGAGTGCCAAAGCAATTTGACAGGGTGAGCATGTTTTAGCCACTACAATATGCTTTATTCTCTCTGGAACTATAAGTTACAATACACTGTTTCTCCTATTAGTTGCTTTTCTCAGGATACTTTATGAAATAGATGGAGAGGTAAGTAACTAAGATTGATGCCAAAATTAAAATTGTTTGAGCTGGTCATACAAGAAGACCATTTTCAAAGTTCAAAAAGTGCTAAATTAAACTTTATCTGCAGCATGCTACTTTGTTTTCCACTCAAAATAGTAACTAAATAGAAGAGATCAAAGAACCCTGAAAAGAAACTTTCCTATTTTGGGTGCACCCCTGAAATGAGCTTTTATTTAACTCAGAAATATTGGAGCTGGCTAATATCTATGGCAAAAAATGAACAGTTTCCTTTCTATCTTTCCTATTGTTTCTCCACAATTTTATTGGCTAAAGGCAGTTGAAATGAACAAGACAACTGCAGGATCCTGTCAGGTGCAGACCCTTGCAGGTCCTGTTCAGGCTGTCTCAATCTTTGTGAATTCATATGGGTTTTGATCCTGTTGATTTAGAGAGCTTTGTTTTCTTGGAGTTACCCATCTACTCTGGCTCTTACATTCTTTTCACCTCTTCTTCCACAAACTACCTGAACCTTGATGTGAAAAACTTGAGGGAGACCTCTCATTTAGGGATGAGTGTTCCAAGACTTCCCCTCTCTGCATATTGTCTGTCTTTAGGTCTAAATATTTGTTCCCATCTGCTGCAGGAAGAAGCATCTCTAAAGATGACTAAACATATATATATATATATATATATATATATATATATATATATATATATATATATACATGAGCTTCAGGTTCTACACTATTGCTCAAATGGCCCCTAATTTTAACTGTCTCTCCCTATATTCCTTCTCAGTACATTTATTATCTCTATCTCTCCAGTTGATCTTCCTGTTCTATCCAGTCTCCAGCCCAGGTCCACCCAAAGCTATATATTTTATTTCCCTTTACTAAAATTTTCTAACTAATGCTCATCCCCCAGTCCCTTACTCTGTATCTAATCTCTGTGGTTCTATAGATTCCAACTTGGTTATCATGCACTTAACAGCTAATAGCCATGTATAATCAATTAAATGCCATGTTCGTCTTTCTGTGTCTCAAAGACCTCATTTAGGTTAAGTATTTTCTATTCTAATCCATTTACTTCTACATTTCATAATTTCATTTTTAATATTGAAATAATAAAACTAATGGCTCAGTAGTGTACCATATTTTCTTTACCAATTTTTCTATTGAGAAACATCTAAATTATTTCTGTTTTCTGGATATTATGAATGGAACATTAATGAAAATAGTTGAAGACGTGACTCTGTGGGAGGATGGAGTGAGTGACCTTTGGGTTCATGTTCAGAGAGGCAGAGCTGGATCTACAAATAGGTTTATTCCCTTCTTGCTTATGGGACTGTCACACTGATTTCCATTATAGATGTGCAAATTTGCACTCTCAACAGCAACAGGTAAATGTTCAGCTTATTCTACATCCCTCCTAGCAAGAGCTATAACTTGTTTTATTAATCTTAGCCATTCTGATAGGTGTGAGATGGATTCTCAAAGTAGTTTTGGTTTCCATTTTCTTGATGACTAACGAGGCTGAACATTCCTTCAGATGTTTCTCAGCCATTTTAAATTCTTCTTTTAAATTATTTGTTTAGATATATACCCCAATTTTTAATGAGCTAATTGTTTGTTTTTTTTAAAGTTCTTTATGTATTATGGATTATAGTCCTATGTCAGATGTGGAGTTGGTAATTTTTTTTCCTATTTTGTAGCTAATGATTTGTCTGAATGATTATGTGCTTTGCCATACAGAAGCTTTTTAATTGTATGAGTTTTCAAGTATTAATTGTTTATCTTAGTGCCTGTGCTATTGGTGCTTGACTTAGAAAGTCTTTTCCTGTGTCATGCCGTTAAAGGCTATTTCATATTTTCTCTTCTATCAAGTTCAGTATATCTGGTTTTATGTTGAGGTCTGTGATTCATTTGGTGTTGACTTTATGCAGGATGGTAAGGATGTATTTGGATTATTCTACCAGCAGCAATTCAGTATTCACATCGTCAAAGTTTTAAAAGAAAAAAAATGTACTCATGCTCCCATTACTAACCCAGAAGCCATCTCTAATTGATAATCCCTTGCAAATAAAATTTTAATTTCTGCCAAGAGAATCGTGCTGTGCAAATGAGTACTTTTAGAAACAGGCTATATACTCGGATTAGAGGAAAAACAAAAAGTGAATGCAGTAGCATCTTGGAAGTCCCTTGTCTTATAATATCCCAGCAGGGAGTTTTATATTTTTAATTTAATTTAAATTATTTTTAATTTTATCTTATACTTTTTACTTTTGTTTTTTTTTCAATTTTTTGCAAGTCCTTTGTGTATGACTTTCAGTTTACCACTTTTTATGTGATCCATAAATATACAGTCTTGTGGATCTCAGTTACTTGTGCCTTCTCCTGTCTCTTTTCCATGGGTTTGTTTGTTTTGTTTAACCCTGATGTGTTAATTTTTGTTTTATTTAACTTTTTTATTATTATATCTTAAGCCTGTTCATTTTCCAATGGGAGACAAAATTACAGTGGATTTTGATGGGGAGAGATGTGGGTAGGAACTTGATGATGTGGAAGGATAAAAAAATGTAATTAAGATACATGATATGAAAAAATTATTTCATATAAGGGAGAAGAGTAAAAACAAAAAAATAAGTAAGTGATGAAATTTGGCCCTGCCAGTCTCCAGCATTAGGCTGAGTGAGGATAAAATAGTGCACAGATTGTGAAACACAGGTGCAGTAGGAGAAGCTGCACCAAGATTACTTGCTCAGTGGACTTGTTTACTTTTAATTAAATTATTTATCTGTATCAAAACATTTCATTGATGCACACAATTACTATAATTTTCTACAAATGACCTTTGCTTGTCAATTAATTTCTCTATTATTGGCTTACTTAAGAAGTAAAGAGATAGTTGTAACATGCCATAGTATTCAAATCTAAATTTATAATCTCCATATAATGAAAAACTGACATGAGTTCATAAATAGGAATTCCCTGAAATTTTCTTTAGAGTTAATATGTATATGACAATTTCTAAACTTATATATACAAATCTAATCACTTAACATATCAAGTACACATATATGTGATGATATTTTTTATTGATAAATAATATTTATTCATAATAATTCAAATTGTTAAGCCCACATTAAAATTGAAGATACATCAAATTTTGTACAATGGGAGGTTTTTTGTGAGAAATAAAATAGATGGATTTTCTAATTTTGAAAAAGAAAAAAAGCTAAGTGAATTAGCAAAATTGAGAATCTGTTCACTAATCATATTAAATCAAATTTATGATTTTAATGATAATTTATATTTTATATTTAATAAAATCAGCCTGAAATATAAGAGGGCAGAGCCATTTCTTTCAGCTATTAAGTTCACACACACATACACACACAATTCTAATTAAAATGAACTTAATGATGGGCTCTGTCTTAAATTTGTTTTATATTGCTGTGAAGAGACACCATGATCACAGCAACTCTTTTAATCAAGAACATTTAACTGGGGTTGTTTTACATTTTCAGAGGTTTAATCCATTATCATCTTAGTGATATATGTTTATATATGAGAACCCAAAGCCTGCCTCCACAGTTTCTGCAGCATGATCACACCTACTCCAGCAAGGCCACACATCCTAATAATGCCACTTCTTATGAGGGACATTTTCTTTCAAACCACCATAGATACTTATTATTCTAAAAATACTATAAATAAATCTGCATATCTAACTGCTCAAGAACAGAAACTGTCATTTCAACTCACATTTTGTTCCCTTCTACCTAGGTACTCAACCTTTTAAGCCTCAGTTACCTCAAATATCCATATATTGATCATCATAATGGATTTGATTTAAAGAAGACAACACAATATATACATAGAAACACACACACACATATATATAATGACTCGTAATTCAGCTTAAGCAATTGTACCTTGCGTTATTTATCTTTTGTATATTATTTCAGCATCATATAAACATGCAATGGGCTTTTCTCTAACTATCCTTCCCATTTCTTTTCCTTCAATTTTTCTTCAGCTCCCTCATAGTTTTCCTCCCAACTTCAGATGCTCTGGAGTTGTTATGGCTGTTTTTTTCTTTTCTTTCTTTTTTTTTTTAACACAGTGATTCAATTTAGTAATGTTTGTATGCAGATGACTTTAGGATCTTAAATAGGTGAAGGAGTTATCCTGTCCTTTCTACATTCTTGAAAATAACTGTCTCTCAAAATTGACTATCTATACTCCTTAACAGTCATGAATTACCAATAACTCCTCAGCTAGATACGGACTTGAGAAAAGGAGTATTAATACTATGTTGCACTATGTATAGTCCAATTACTTATATAACTAATGCTGCTGCTGCTTTGCTTGAGGTCAATAACTACAACTTTAGGACACAAAAATGTGTCCTAAACAGGAATGTGTTGAGGAAGCCTAGATAAACACTCCTTTCTCATGCAAAAGACTTCTCTTAATTTATTATCTTTGGAGACTGAAGGAAACCAGGGATATTTGGGAAGGATAAGAGTTGAGATTACTTGTTTGGAAAGAAAGCAAAGCAAACAAACAATAATTTAGATCATCAGTAAGATGTAAGGTATTGACAAACTAGACTGCAAGGAGTGGGAGGCTTAGATTTCTGTTCCTGATTAAGAATTCACAGTATTTATTTAAGTGGAAACTGAGGTCATATAAATTTATGCATGTATTTGAAATCTTGATATATTCTAGTTCAACAGACTTCAACAGGATAAACCTAATTCAATTACAAAAAGAATTGCTTATTCTTTCCCTATGTCCTCAGCAGAATCTATTTATCAGGAAAAGAAACTAGCAATTAAGAGCCTCATATATATCAAGCACAAGAGTAAGAGGTTTTCATGTAAAATTTTACTTGAATGGGTTTAAAATGAATAAGAAGGAGTTATTGCTGTAGATGTTGTTCTTATTGTGTACCTAGGTGAGTATTGTGAATGGTAATCAATTTGGCGGCAGACATTCTCTGCAGTCCTATAGTTCTACTGGTTTTAGATGGTAAACAAAGCAATAGTCATGAATTCTCTTGGGAGGCAAGTTAGAAGCTGTGCACATAGAATAGATATTTCTCATTCTGTAGTTGAGACAAAAGTAGGAAAACTTAGATACTAGAAATTTTCACAACTTTTCTTTCACTAAACATAAGGAACCATTGGGATGGGTATCAGGCACAAAGAGTCTTTATCTGAGAACTACCATATTGGTTGTCTAATTAAAATAAAACTAAGTTTTGACATCTATGAACATGGATCTGTCTTAGACAATATTTGGGGGTGCAGAAAAGATACAAGGAATTTCAATCATTTATAACTTAATTTCGGAATTGTTTTTTATTATTTTTTCCTTTTACTGTAAATAAATTCTTTTCTCATATACTATATCTTGATAATAGCTTCCTATCCCTCTACTCCTCGTATTTCTTATATTTTTTTTCTCTACTGCTCCTTTGTTCTTGGTCTATTCCACTTCTGTCTCTCATTAGAAAGGAACAGTTTTCTAAGAAATAACAACCAAACATGACAAAATAAATTGTAATAAGATAAAATAAAAACCTCATATTTAAATTAAACAACGCAATCCAGCAGAAGGGAAATTGTGATAGAGAAGGCACAAGAATAAGAGACCCACTCACACTTACATGTAGGAATACTTATAAAAATACTACATTAAAAGCTACAATGTTTTAAAAGAGGACCTGGGCTAGAACCTTGTAGGCTCTGCTGCTTCAGTCTCTGTGAGTTCATGTTTGAGTTGCTTAGTTGATATAAAGGGCTTTGTTTTTGGTAAGTGTAAGAGCAACTTACATCCCTTGGTCTTACATACCTGAGCTCTGAGGCAAGGGATTTTATGGTGACATCCCATTTAATCTCTCACTCCACAATGGCTGTCTGTGAATCTCTGCATCTGTTCCACTTTGCTGCTACAAGAGGGAAATTCCTTGATAATGGCTAAAAAAGGTTTGATCAATGAGTACATCAGAATGTCATTAAGAGTTGTTTTCATACATCATGTTATTACCAGTTGTGTTTTGTTTTAACCTAGGTCTCTGGGATGTCTAATCTCTGATTCTCACTCACCTAGGCAGTGTAGGGGTGAGTTTGTGCTATTGGATAAGGCCTCATGTCAAATCACTCTTTTGAGGACTACTGCTACCTATTCTGTGCCACCATTTTTCTAGCACATGACAAATCATAGGTCAGAGATTTTGTGGCTGGGTTTTTGTTTAACTTTCTCTTTTAATGTCCTGCAGAATACCTTTCTTAAACAGTAAAGATACTAGAACATAAGAGAAAGGCTCCATGTAGGCAGCAGCTAAACTTCTCCATGTTCAGTGAATGTGCTGTCCTCAGAAATGGGGCATCATTATCAATTTGCATACAGTAGCCCATTGTTTTAGAAACAGCCTGGACACTTTGGGGATTTTCATATGACCCCTTTGCTAGGAATTCAATTGTATGCAACTCTTTTCTGATCCTAGATAACTTACTTGGTAACAAGAGATAACCAGTTGAGAATCCATATCCATTGTTAGGAGACTACTTTAAGATCATTTTTCTCAGTCTTCCCTATCTTCCGTTCCACATTACACCTGGCCCTTGTTCTAGTCCTATCTCTACATTCCCAGAGTTATCTCATAATTTTTTTTTTATTTCATGCTTCCATGGGGATACATATGTTTGTCCTTGACATCTCTATTCCTAATTTCTCTGAATCTACAGATAGTATCTTAGTTATCATTTACTTGACTACATGCACATATAACCATGCACATAGCCTATATATCTTTTAGGGTTTAAATTACAACACTACGTATGATTTTTTTTATTTCCATACAACTTTATCTAAAATTGTAAGTTCTTCTTTAGATGCAACAAAGTAGTGTCTTTTATATATATATAAAACAGAAGCCTGGAACTCCACTAGAACAAAATTTCTAGGTGGATTCCTCTGTTTCTGCTAGTGTTTCTGTGTTTAATTTCATCTCCTTTATACAGGGAATTGTTGTAGAGTCAAACTCTGAAACACTGACAGCCATATATATATACATACATTTTCATTTATACAACCTTTTTATAACTATGGAATTAGGAAAATAGCATTCTAATATCAACAGAATGTATGCACTCTCCTATTCATTCAGTCAGACCATATGGAAGTTATCTTTAACACTTTTGCACCCGTTCCTTTAAAAAATGATTGCAAGACATTCAATCTCTAATCCCTTGGTGTCAGAAAGACTAAATAAAAATCTTATCTTCAATGCTTTGATCACGAAGAGACATTCTTAATTTTCTGCTGGGGCAGTGACAATGATACCTAGCTAGAAGTACTTTTTAGTCTTATTGTTATGCAAACAACAGTGCTTGATTACTGCCACCAGGCATTGACAATGTACAGTGATCATTACTAAAACTGACAATGTAAGCTAGGTTGGCATGTAGTCTGTTCCCCTACCCTTCATGTCGGGTATCCACTGTCTGACTCACCTTCCCTCCTTCCCCAACATCAAAAGTGTGTGTATTTAAAAGACTTTGTTTTTATTGATAATAATATAGTAATTGTTTTTATTATATCAGCAATTATCTTCACTCTAGTCAGAGCATGAAATGGCCTCAATCAAACACATATATACAAAATTATAGCAGGATGTGGTTGGGGTTAAATTTAATATTTATGGCTGAACTATGTTTCAACTGTAGATGACATATCATAGTACTAGTCTTTGATCTTCACAGTTAATAGTCTTAACATATCTTAGAAACATATGTATGTATCAAAAGAATTTCATAATAACTGTGCAATAAATATTAAACATTTTTGCCATATATTATTTTAAATAAAAATTCAAGCCAATATTCTTACTGGATAAAAAAGTTTCTTAATCTGAAAATATTAGAATAGTTAATTTCATTTAAAAACATTGTATAATTTAGACATTTTCAAAGTAATACCATGGATATTTTGATTGAAAAATAATTTATTCTTCATACTGGTCTTTATTTAAGTGATATTAGAAATATATACAGTATTAGAGTTCTTCCTCTTAGCCTTTGTTTAGTTACATGCTATAGTTTACAAAAAGATATAAACAATAATTATGAACATCTTAAGAGTAGATAATACATTTTATGTATTTCATTATTGGTCATCTTTAAAGAAAAAGTGATTGCCAAGTGTATGTCAGCCATTTAAATGATAGCTTTGAGTCACTTAGTTGAAACTTCAGATGTGTCTGGAGATTTATTATTATTATTAATAATCAAGAAGACACTAGAAATTTATAAAATTTATAAAAATAATGATGGTTAAGGATGAGAGCATTGTTGAAACAAAGTGTAGCTCGCATTTGGGGAGGTTTAGGGTTAGGATTAGTAGTAAGGTTAGAGTTAGCATTGTGGTTTTGGCACATTTTAAATACTATTATGTCCTTTATCCATAGAAAGTCAGTTGCTCTTAATGCAGTGTGTACATTTTGAGGCTCCCTTTAGCATGCATAGAATTTTAAAAAAGCACTTCAAAGAATTGTTCTTTAGAACATGTATAAATAAAATTATGACATAAAATTCATAACTATTTTGAGAAAAAATTTCAAGAAGAAATATCAAAGCCCATGATTTTAGAAACAAAAATTATGGAATAGAGATATATTTAAATAACATTGATCTTCAAGTTCTTATATTTATTTTATTTATTAACTGTCCCATTCAGTCATTATTCAGTTTGAGAGTGATTTTTTTTTATGTAAGAGTGTGTGTATGTGTGTGTAAAAGTAAAATAATCAATGCAAAATGTGGCCATGAATTTGAAAGAGGACAAGAAGGTATCTGGGAGGGTTTTGAAAGAGGAAGGAGTAGGAAAAAAATGATGCAATTATATTATATTCATAATAAATAAAATAAATTTAAAATATGGAATCATAAAGATTTAAACTTGGCCCAAAAAATAGCTTGATAAATGGAGCAGGCTACTTCACTTTCGACATCTATATCTCAGAACCATAGGATATTCAAAACAATATTTGCTAGCACATATTGAGGTTAGCACTATTATTTCCTTTCATCCAGGAAATCAGCAATGTCAGTACTTTACTTAGCCTTTAGACTCTAATCATAAGTATGAATTATAACTGTCTTCATAATGTTTTCTATATGGATCTAGATTGTTGCTACAAAAGTCTACTTACATTTCAAAATTTGTTTTTAAGTTTCAAGGGTCTTTACATTGTTTTTTGATAGGACTTAATTCAATGAAGAATTAAATAACAAAAGTAGACAGATACGAATATTAGCATGAAGTGTAACATATAATCTTAAAAAGATATCAAATGTCATCACTTTTGATTTCATGAAAATTAGTATGAATTTTGACATTATTACAACCCTCAAAATATTTAAGAGTTGTATTATTTTTAGATTTGCTGGTGGAGACAAGAATAAAATTTTAGGCTTTTTTTAATGGCCTTGTCTCTTTCGATTTAATCAATTTATCTACCAACTTGATACAAAAGACATTAACATCTTTATCAGTTTATTGATGCTTGGAGAACTGATTGTACAAGAAATTTCAAGAGTTGACAGTAACTCTTTGTAGGAATTTAAGAGATGAGGAAGACAGCATGTAACATGTCCTGAATATCACAGAATGCATACAAGTCTTAAATCTTTTTATGTTCTATTTTTTACTGATGTTTAGTTAAAAAACAAGTCAGTAATCACGTAGACTTTTCTTTACTTTCTGTCACTTATGCCTTAAAATATTAATGTTTGTATTTTTCTATCTCTATTTCATAGTGATTTTCATTACAATACATTCCTTGAAGACTTCTATGTACTGTGACAGTCATTGTGTGGCATTACAAAAGAGTATCAGAATAAGCAAAAATAGACTTTCCAAAGGAAAAATAGATACATAAAGACACCAAAAAAGCAAAGTAGTATCTGAAAAATACAAAAAGGTACTGATAAGAAATAAGAAAATCTTCTACTATTCAGACTCCTAGAATGGAAAACGGAAACAGAATCTCCTTTGGTCTAAAACTAGAAAAGTGGGCAGAGCAGGCAGGCCAGACTTCAGAATAAGCAGTGTGCAATCTTCACAAGCTTCAAATTCAGTTGTGAGTTTTCATAAAACAGTAACTCCTCTCATGAAATATCAATGTACATGAATCCCATTGTGTCACTCTTGGTTACTCAAAGGACAGTTGCTGGGTGCCACCTTGAAGGGAAAATGTATTGTTAAATATTGAGCTCTTCCTGGATTTCAGCTGATGGCTCAGTAGGTAAACTGATTAGTGTATACACAGGAAAATCTGAATTTAGATTAAAAAGAAAAAACACAGAAAAAACAGAATGGTGGTGTGGTTGTGTATCCCAGTAAACTCAAGTACTAGGGGCACAGAAAGTAGAAGTTTTCAGGGGCTAGCCAGTCTTGCTGAACTGACAACCCTTAGATTCAGTGAAGAATAAAACAAGAACAAACAAACAAGAAATAAATACACTTGCCTCAAAAAAAAAATGAAAGAAAGAAACAAAACAAAAAAACCAACAAAATAATGGAGAATATTAGAGAATGAAGGCCAAGTTGACCTCTGGATTTTGTATTTTCATATGGATGCAGTTGAAATTATATTAAATATAATAGCACACAAGAGCTTAACAACACCAAATAAAACAAAACTGAATTACCCTTAAGACCTAAGATTAAAAAATTGCCACAGGTATGGGAGCCTCAATCTGGTGTATCACAATTCCAAGGAGACTTCTAGGAAGACAATGTAGCAAGCAAGGAGGACAGACAGAGAGATGCCTAAGGATATAGGCAGTAAGGTACATCTCAGAGGGAGAAAAAGTTCATAGGGCCAGATGAACTCTGGCCTCAGTAGCCTTCTGCTACGGCTAAATCTCAGCAATTGAAAATAGCCTTGGTTTGATAATTCTGAGGCTGAGGCCAATGGGTGGGTGAATATATGTATTTACTATTTTCTACTCACTGCTACAGAGGCCAGGCACTAGAATTTCAAAAACTGCAGACTATTCTCCAACTGCTTTACATCAAAAGCATGCTTTATAACAAGGAAATTTTGAGAACACAATGATATATGCTCAGGAAATACTGTGTTTCCTTACCATACAACCAATGAAATTCTGAGATGCTCCCACCTAGAATGTTAGTCATTGCAGGGATATGAGTTTAGGGGTCTTGGGAGAGTGAGGAAAACTATTCCTGCCACAAACTGCAAAACTATGTTCTTAGCAGTAGCTCCTGATACCTAAAGAAAGTGGATTAACAAAATAAAGATAACCCAGGTAGACACTGATCACTTGATATAATTTCCTCAGTAGTATAAAACATAGGAAAAGAGAAAGAGGCAACTTTCTCTTTTTTTTTTGTTTTAGTATTTTTGTTATTTTTTTTATTTATCAAGAAAAACAGTAAATTGAATTTAAAATTCTGATAAGTTAACAATAACTATAAGAAAAAGAGAAAACTTTCCACTATACTCACTAACATTCAAGTACTTTTGGAAGAAATAGAGAGAAGATACAGTATCACTTTATCCTGTTTTTAATTTTTTCTTTGACTTGAACTAATATTACTTATTTTCACTTTACTAATATTTGACACAATACTGCTCTATTATTTAAAAAATATTTTGTTGGAGACTCAGGTCATAGAAATCAACACAGATGTGTTAGGATCACAGACACAGACATAGTCATTGGCAGCAGCCAGAGCCTGGATGTAACCATGTTCTTGGGTGACAACACAGGGCACTCACATCAGCATTACCTTCGCTACAAGACACCAACATGGACCAAGTTGGGGCTCGGGCCCCAGTCATACACAGGATATTTGATGGAACTGGGCACCATAGTTATTAATATAGACTTTAGCTATAGTAGGTACATAGACCCAGGCATGACCACCTCAAATTTCCTCATGGACCCAAGTGGCAATATAACCTCTCAAATTGGGCTTGAGAGAGTTACCTCTGTTCTCAACAGCCCTGTTAGATCAACCCAGCTACCACACAAACACTCATTCATGGTTTGGATTTGGCAATCCCTAACAACTATATCATTTATGCCCAGTTAGTGCATGTAAAGAGACAGGTCCTATGTGACCTAGCATCAGGATCTCAATGACATTAGGCAATGGCAGGATATTTGAGAGGATTATACAAGGAGGGTTCTGTATTGGTGGTATACCAAAGCCAGAGACTTGAACCAGACCAACAACTTGTTAAACAATAGACATTAAAGCTGTATGGAGAAAAGAGTATACTGCATGATAAACAACAGTTCCCAATGCCACAAAGTCAAATGTAAAGGCAAAAAAGATGGAGGACTGGAGTGGTTTTTTTCTATGCATTTTTATTGTTCTTTGTTGGTTATTTAGTTAATATTGCTATTTTATTTTTTATTTCTATTGTATTTTTATTAGATTTCTTTAGTTTTCCTTTATTTTATTTTATTTTATATTTTTTTATGAATAAACATTCATTTTTTATCCATGAATCCACTTATTCAAACTTCTTTCCCCCTCCCGCACCTACTAGTCACTCTCTCTTCTCCCCATCTTGTTATCTCCTCCCCAGCAAGGGCAGTGTGTCCCAAGATCCCATGGTGCTTAGATCACTATCGACTCCAGGCAAATATGCTTAACTCATCCCTACATCATGAGTGGGTTAGGTGTTCTTCTGGAGGGAATGGGCTCCAAGCTGCTGCTCCAAGGTACTTCCATCCCAACCTGTCCAGTGGTTGTGGTGTGTAGATTAATAATGCTTTGATTTTTGCTTAAAGTCCACTAATGAGTGAGTACATCCCCTGCTTATCTTTCTGAGTTTGTGATACCTCACTCAGGAGGATATTCTCCATATTAATCCATTTGCCTGCAGACTTTAGGACATCATTTTTTCTTACTGCTGTATAGTACTCCATTGTGTAAATGTACCATAGTTTGTTAATCCATTTTCAGTTAAGGAACATCAAGGTTGTTTACAGGTTCTTACTATTACAAATAAGGCTGCTATGAACATAGTTGAGCTAATGCTTTTGAAATGTGAATGTGCATCTTTTGAGTACATGCCCCATAGTGATATTGCTCAATCTTTGGGGAGAATGATTCTCAGTTTTCTGAGAAACCTCAACACTGCATTCCAGAGTGGTTGAACAGGCTTACACTTCCACCAGCAATGGAGGAATGTTCTTCTCTGCAATCTCTCGAGCATAGGCTGTCATCTGTGACTTTAATCTTAGCCATTCTGACAGGTATAAGGTGGTATATCAAAGTTCTTTTTATTTGGATTTCTGTGATGGCTAAATATGTTCAGCACATTTTCAAGTATCTTTAAGTCATTTGTAATTCTTCTGCTGAGAATTGACTTTTTAGTTTTGAACTCCATTTTTTGATTGGGTTATTCAAGTTTTTGGGCTATAGTTTCTTAAGTTCCCTATAAATTTTAGAAATCAGTTCTCTATTAATTGTAGGGTTGGTGAAAATCTTTTCCCGTTTTGTAGGCTGTCCTTTTGTCTTATTGACTATGTCAATTACAGAAGTTTCTCAGTTTCATGAGGTTCCATTTATTGATTGTTGTTCTTAGGGTCTGTACTACTGGTGTTATATTTAGGAAATGGTCACCTGTGACAATGTGTTGGAGGGTATTTCCTACTTTTTTTCTGTCAAGTTCAGTACTGCTGGGTTTATGTTGAGGTCTTTGATCCACCTGGATTTGAGTTTTCTGCAGGGTAATTGCCTTGGATCTATTTGTATTTTTCAATACCCTGACATCCAGCTATGCCAACACCATTTGTTAAAGATACTATTATTCCATTGAATATTTTGGGTCTCTTTATCGAAGATCTGGTATTCATAGGTTTTTGGATTAATGTCAGGATCTTCAATTCCATTGCATTGATTCACAAATCTATATTTATGCCAGGATCAGGCTGTTTTTTATTACTGTAGCTCAATAATATAATTAGAAGTAGGGGATGGTAATGCCTCCTGAGGTTCTTTTGTTGAGCAAACATATTTTGGCAATCCTGGCTTTCCTGTTATTTCAGATGAAACTGAGTATTTTTCTTTCAATGTCTATAAAAAATTGTATTGGGTTTTTGATGGGAAAAGTGATGAATCTGTAGATTAGTTTTGGTAGAATTGCCATTTTTACTATGTTGATCCTACCTATCCAGGAGCATGGGAGATCTTTTCATTTTCTGATATCCTCTTCAAATTCTTTCTTAAGTGATATAATGTTTTTGTCAAATAGATGTGTTGCTTCTTTGGTTATGGTTACTCTAAGGTATTTAATGCTATTTGCAGCTATTATAAGGGGAAATGTTTCCTTTATTTCTTTTTCAGCTCTTTAATTTTTACTGTACAGGATGACTACTGATTTCTTTGAGTTATTATTGTATCCTGCTACATTGCTTAAGGTGTTTATCAGCTGTGGAAGTTCCCTGTAAAAATTTTTCAGATCACTTATGTATGCAATCATATCATCAGCAAATAGAAATAGTTTCCCTTCTTCTTTTCTAATTTTTATCTCTCTAAACTCCTTTTGTACTATTATTACTTTAGTTACAAACTTTGAGAAGCACATTGAATAGATAAGAGATAGAGGACAGTTCTGTCTATTTCTTTATTTTAGTGAGATTGCATGGATTATCTCTCCATTTAATTTGATGTTAGCTATAGGGTTCTTGTAAATTGTCTTTATTATATTTATATATATTTTTCCTTTATTCCTGTTTTCTCAAGGAATTTCATCATAAAGGAGTGTTAGAATTTGTCAAATGCTTTTTCAGTGTCTGAGGATATAATCATGTGTGTTTTTTTCCTTCGGTTTCTTTATATGATGGATGACGTTTACAGTTATTCGTATGTTGTATCATCCTGATTTTTCTAGGATGAATCGTACTTGATCATGGTGAATGATATTTTTTATACTTTCTTGCATTTGTTTTGCCAGAACTTTGTTCAGAATTTTTGCATCAATATTCATGAGGAAAATTGATCTGTAATTCTCTTTCTTTGTTGCATCTTTGTATGGCTTGGTCATTAATGTGGCCTCATTAAAAGAGTTTGGCAATATTCCTTAAATTTCTATTTTATGGAACACTTTGAGGAGATTGATAGTTGTTCTTCTTTGAATGTCTCATTGAACTTTCTCCAAAATCAACCACATAATTGGTCATATGTAGTTGATTTTAGAAAAAGTTCCATGTGGTGCTGAGAAATATGTGTTTTTCTTTGTGTTTAGGTTGAATTTCTGTAACTATCTATTAAATCCATTTGCATCATAACCTCTGTTAGACTCCTTATTTCTCTGTTGAGTCTCTGTCTGGTTGACCTATCCAAGGGTGAAAGTGGGTTATTGAAGTTTCCCCCTATTACAGTGTGAGAATTGATGTGGGATTTGAGCTTTAGGATTGTTTCTTTTACATAGATAGGTGCCCTTATATTAGCAGCATATATATATATATATATATATATATATATATATATATATATATATATTCAGGATTGAAATTTCATTTTGATCAATTTTTCTGAGATGAATAAGTAATGTCCATCTTGGTCTCTTTTAATTGACTTTAGTTTGAAGTCTACTTTGTTAGATATTAGGATGGCAACACCAATTTGTTTCTTAGGGTCATTAGATTGGAAAATCTTTTCCCAACCCTTTACTCTGAGCCTGTGTCTGTCTTTAAGGTTGAGGTGTGTTTTATGTGTGCAGCAGAAAGATGGCTTCTGTTTTTTTTTTAGTCCATCTATCCATCGTGTTAATGTGTGTCTTTTTATGGACAAATTGAGTCCATTGATATTAATGGATGTTAGTGACCACTGATTGATATTTTCTGTTATTTTTGGTGGTAGCTTGTATGTATGTATTTCCTTTCTCTGGGCTTTTATTCTCTGGGATTATCGAATTTTGGGGTTTCTTGGGTATATGTGGGATCCTTAGGTTGGAGTTTTCCCTCTAATCTTTTCTGAAGAGCCAGATTTGCCCACATTGAGAGATGCTTTTTTTTATGCCATTTGACTTTTTTATACTGTACCACTGCTCCTGAATACAAGAGCGTATTTAATGCAGTGCCATGACTGAACTTATCCCTTACTCTAACTGCCTCTTCTCCTGTATCAATCATACTCGTAACATTTTGTGGATGACAGAATGATATAGATTTTACTTTACCATTCTCTTATGTGTTAATTGGTTGTATTGAATTGTTATATTATTATAATTATTGATACTTTGAGACATCCATGTTCACTTCTTCTTATTTCCTGTTATAATTTTTGTTGTTTTTGTTCTGTTTTTTGCTTCTTATATTGACATGTGATACTTGAAATTTAAAAAATTTTATTTTGAACTTTCTATATTTTATGTGTATCCTTTTGTAATGGCTTTAGATTTTGTATTATGGTTTAAGAACTACCTTAGATATTATATTATGAAGATACAACGTAAAAATATGTAAATTTTTCTCACATAATGTATTCTGATTATTGTTCTTCTCTGTCAATTTCTCTGAGTTCCTTACCACCTCTTCTCACATCCATATCCTTCCCTCTTTCTGTTTTTGTCCCATTGGTCAGGACACAGCTTTTCCACCTATAATTCTGCAGCTGCTTACAAAATAATTACTCATAAGCTTATATTACTCATGCTTGGCCTATGGCTCTGAATCATTACCAACTAGCTTATAACTTGTACCATTTTTTATTATCTATTGTATTGTCACTTGTCTAGTGGCTTTACCTTTATCCCATTACAATATACTTCTTGGACAGCAGCCTGCAGCTTCTTGACTCCAGCCTCCTTTGTTTTCTTCTCTGCTTGGATTTTCCACCTGCTTCTAAGCTGCCAAAACAAATACTTTATTAACAAATGGTAATAAATCATATTCATGGCATATAGAAAATCACTATACATCATGTCTCTCAGAAATAGAAAAGAAACCTATGAGATAGTAATAAAATAAAATAAAATGAGAAAAAACAAAAACTAACACATCACAATTTGACAAAAGAAATAGAAATGAAAGACCTCAAGTCAAGGAAAAAAAAAACAGAGACTCACTCAGACTCTTAAAAATATGGTTTCAGGAATCCCAGAGACAACACTGAACAGCAGACAGTAGAAGTAATATAATGGTGTGTGTGGGTCTACAGGAAGAAGGACAGCAGGGTGTTCCACCAGAATTTGTTTAGTATCCTGGGAATGGGAGCAGAAAATGATGAAAGTCCACATCATGTAATCTGCTGCAAAACTAGAAGATGAAACTGGAGGATTGTATATAAAGGAGGGAAGCAAATATAAGTATCTGAATCTTGCATATCTGCTTTTCTTGCTTATCTGGTAGACTTGGCTAGTTTCTTCCCTTAGAATGACTGCTAGAGTTGGGGACAAGGATACGAAGATGTATATGGGGATATGAAGTTTAGATCAACTGTAGATGAGGGCACAGAGGAAGGGAGGCTGAAGCAGATGGTTTCATACAGAGTTGGAATAAGCCTGGATAACTGAATTTGGAGAGGAAAAATAGATGAAGATATATAGTTAGTTTACCTGTCTTCCTGGCCAGTGGCTTAAAGGTTCCCAGGGAATGGTGGGTGATAGCTGGGTTAAAGCAATGTGTGGGGTATAAGAATGTTTTAGGTGAATATTTCTTATTCAATGGATATGAAGGCAGAGAGAAAGGAAGGCTGGCTACTGCAGCTTGTCCACTACAGCTCTGGGTAATGAGCCAGGGGAATTAAATTTGGAGGAACAGAAGAACAGATGCTAACTTGCTTTTCTGACTGGATGGGACTGCATTAATTATGTTTTAGCATATAGTATTTTATAAAAATTACAAAAGGTAGGCTGCTTTCTGGACAGGCACCATCTTCCAAAATTAAATGAAGATCAGATTAATTACCTAAACAGGCCTATAACCCTTAAGGAAATTGAAGCGGTCATTAAAAACCTCCCCAAAAATAAAAGCCCTGGTCCAGATGGTTTCAGTGCCGAATTCTACCAGACATTCAAAGAAGAATTACTACCGTTACTTCTCAAACTATTTCA
>PVIH01013293.1:0-26284 GCA_004025045.1 Sigmodon hispidus
TGGAAAAAAAAATTCAGAGGGAAAGATGAACACAAAGAAAATATAGGTGTAGCAATCTTATTTGTATTTCTTCCCTTGATAAGCCATGCTTATCATTCTTATCCTCTGTATAGTTATTGTTAACTCTTCCACATTTTAAATTCTTTTTACTGTGTTTTTTTTTGATAAATACAAAATAAAGAAGGAAGAAAAAAAAAAAGATTTCTAGTCATCTGTAAGTGAGTTGTGGCTGAACCCAGTGTAGGGAGGGAAGGTTATAAAAGAAGGGAAAGCATAGTGATGTTGAAAATTGGGTTCTATTGTTTTGGAAGTGAAGCAAGAGCTGACAAAATACTATGTATGAAGAAGAAAACAACAACAGAAAGAAACTTATGGGTTCTATGAATTGCAGGCCACTTGTTCCCATGACTGCAGAGAAGCTACTCAGGTCAAGCCCAAATTACTCAGCTTTTAGGAAATAAGAAATTAAGTTATTCTCATTGTAAAAGAAATATCAATGGGCAGTAAGGGTGGATGGCACATGTTGAGGATTCTTTGGAAAGTTATCATCAGAAATGTCATCTTTTCTTACAATTGATTAAAGTAAAGGCAAATTAGGATTCCTGAGTGGCTTGCTTCTTATAGAGATCAATATTCCTGCCCTCTCACTTCTTTGAGAGAAGTTTTTTCTCCTCTTTTTCTGCTTCTATGCAGTGCACAATTAATCTCTTCTGGGGATCCTTTGATTCTATTTGCTTCCTTTAAAATATAATTAATTTTATGAATTATTTTTATGAATATAACTTAATATAAATACTTAATTTACTAAAGATAAATAATTAATTCTGTGCATGCTTGCCCATGTATGCAAAGATCAGAAGTCAACTTTAAGGAGTGAGTTGTTTTCTTCTATTCTTGCTGAGGTAAGGTCTCTATTGTTTCTGTTGTGCAGTGTACTCCAGACTAGCTGACCTGAAAATTCTAGAAGACTCTGTACCCACTTCCCATCTTCCAGTAGAAATGCTGGGATTATGCATATGTGCTAGTGCATCCAGATTTTATGGGTTCAAAGGGTCAAATTCAGGTAGTCAAGCTTGAGTGGCAAGTGCTTTTATATCCATTGAGTCATCCAAAATGCCTTCTATTTGCTGTTGTAGCTAAACAAAATTAATCAGTTTATATAAGGTTATCTAGAAAGACATGGTGCTTCCTACTTCAGTAAAGCTGGAATCTTTCTTTTTTTTATGACAAACCAGGATTTTATTAAAACAATATGAGTAACAAAGCTTTGCAGTACATAAAAACATTATTTCACATTTTCTTTTCTTAAGCAAAGTATCTCAAACCCAGAAAGATAAGCAGGAGATGTACTCACTCATTAGTGGGCTCTAAACAAAAAAGCAAAAAACAAAAGCATGTCCAAGCTACAAACCACAACCACTAAGCAGCTTAGGATCTGAAACACCTTGGACTGGCACCTTGGATCCCACTCTCTCTAGACTCAGTCTAGATGTTGAGGTGAGGAAACTGGATCTGTCAGGAGTGGATGCTGAACTGAGCAATAGTGGGTCCTTGGGACCTCCTGCTCTTGCTGGGGAGGAGATGGGGAGATGTGGAGAAGAGAGAGGGTCTGGGATGGGAGGGGGAAGGGATCTTGAATAGAGATATATACTGATAGAAAATGTGACTTTATTCATAATAAAAAATAAAAAAACCCAAGAGACCAAAACTAATCCTCCTTAAAGAGCTTTTTCCCTTACCATTATCCATAACAACTTGTAATCAACATTCTAAACAAAGATATAAATCCATAATCTATCTTTTGGGAATGTGGGCATAGTTCTCTAAATAACCTTCTGCTAATTGGTGTCACTAGTAATATAATGGGGACTCAGAGAAAAATAAAGTTTATGAAAAAGTTGGAATCTTAACACAATTCTCAAAAATCTCCAGATAAGGAATTCAGTTCTAGAAATTGCAAATACAATACTACAGCCAAAGGAGGAGGTACTGAAGGGTACCATTTTTCTTTTTTAGCAGTCATGGAAAAATGGGGAGATGAGATAGAAAGATCCTGGAGAATGGATCTCCTACTATGAAACATTGGTCCTCCTGGTTCCTAAAACTGATGCTTATCCCATACCTGCATTTTGGATATTGGAAGGCCTTCATGATTTGCAGCAGTATTTTTTTGTAAATATATGAGGACAGATATAGGAGAAAATAGACCCTTCATTCATTGGAATCATTTCTAGGTCACTTAAGAAAAGTAGATCTGTAGGGAAAGTATCCTTTGTCTAATTGCTATTATTCCTAGGGTAATCTTTAAAACTTTAAAATTTATTTTTATTTAGTGTATGTGTGCATATGTGTGAATGTATGCCACTGTGTTCTCATGCCCATGGAGGCCAAAATAGGGTATGGGATCCTCAGAGTTAAGTTCCAGGTAATTGTAAGCCACCAAATGCAGGTACTGGAAGCTGAACTCAAGTATCTGGATGAACAACAAACGATCCTCATTGATGAGCCACCTCTCCAACCAACTAGGGTGACATTTTACTGACGCCAGGCAACATGGTGTTCATAAGTGACTTTGTACTAATCTCCGGGTGTTATGAAACAGGGAATGCTTTCCCCCACACTCTCCTGGAATTACAGATAAATTCAAAAGAGTTTGCTTTCTTAAAACACATTCTCTTTCTCTTCTGAACTTACATACAAGGAACAAATGAGAGGATCCACATGTGGCTCAAGCCACATTTAGATACAGTGTGATCTTCTGAGTTCTTGGAAGGTCCAGTTTTCAGAGTTTGTAAAGTCACTTTGCATACTAACAACTGTTGATAAGAAGCAAAGGATTTATTTATGAACCACATTTGGGGGAACATATGAAAGTGAGACTACCCAAAAACCTTTCCCTTTAAAAGCTTTGAGAATTAAAGGAACTTCTAATCTAGAAAGAAAAAGCACTCTCACCTCAATAGTGCTGTGTTTACTGAACTATAAAGCTCCTAATGTACATTTGGAAAGAAAGAGTATCTTGATAATTATCCATCCACAAAAAATAAAATAAAATGAAGCAAGAATATCAGTTATTTAGACAAAGACATTGTGATTTAGGCATAACTTTTGTTGCATTCAGTATGCTACAAAAGAAATAAGACAGCACCTATATGATTCAATTAGTCTAAGTGGGACTGAGAACTGACATAGCACTGCTAAGGTCCTATCAGTAGTACAGGGGACTGGCTGTAAACAGAGACCAGACAAGGAAAGGAAAATGCTTCCTTGGAGGTTTTTCACTTGGTAACAATCAGCTTTCCTTACCTGTCCACTCAACAGTGTCCTGTACTGGCTCCTCATTCTTGCAGTCCTGTAGGAGTTAGCACGTCAGGTTCCCCCTCCTCAGCTTTGTTCAGCCAAAGGCGATCAGCAGTTTGGGATTTGGGTGGTGATGTAGAAGGAAGTCACCCTGACCCCAATTTAGAGCTTGTCTGGGACTGTATTTCCTGAAGGATGTTATCTGACAAAGCTTTAGAAATCTGTCAGGGTGAAGTGTCAGTGAACCTACTGTGACACAATGTACAATAAGAAATTCTTGCATTTCTAGAGGACACATATTTCAATGATGCTTTGGGTGAGATGCTTTCTTTATTCTGAGTTTAATGTCTTACCTTTTCTGTGCTTTAGCACTCAAACTATTGCCATGGTTGTGATTAAACCTGCTGTTAGCATCCACTGCTACAAGAGCAAACTCAGCAAAGCTGATACTTTCTTTAATCAATGTATGTTTTGAGAAAATAAGCAAATGTCCGGATTTTTATTTCCTATAAAGACATGTGCACACACACACAGGATAGAGGTAGTTATTTTTTAGCCACTACTAAAATTAAATTATAAAAATGCATGACTAAATAAGTTTGCTAGAATACAAAATTATAAACAATCAAAACTCACTATTTCCTCATTCATTTTATTATTTTTTTATGTTTTCATTTGCCATATCTGTATGAAAGAAATACCATATGATAGAGTGTATGGCATAAGAGCTGTGCCCAAGTTTGCATTTAGTGATATCAAGGATTTTTATTTTCTTTGCTTTTCTTCTGTAAAGCTAGTCAAACATTTAAGCTTACCAATATAAATGTATACACAGGTACATACATGTGACAAATCCTTCCAGGTCATGAAGTGAATGTGTCCTGATGCATGCATGTAATAAATATTTCCAGGTCATACAGGAAATGTAGCAGTACTTGCTGGAGAAGTTAAAGAAACTCAGCCCTTCTCCCCAGTGCCTCATGCTTTAGGTTTTCTAATTTCACGGTTTACAAAGTAAGCATTGGGAAGAGCTCACCAATTGGCTGTCTAATACCAGAGGGTCAGCACTGAAAAATACATATGAACATGTTATATAGATTGAGTAGGGTACACACACATACACACACACTCTCATATATATATATATATATATATATATATATATATATATATATATACACACACATGAGTGAGAGAGACACACAGAAAGAGACAGATGAATTTGAAAGAATTCAAGAGGGATAAATTGGAAGGTTTGGGAGAAGGAAAAGTGGAAAATGTTGTACTTACACTGGCAGTGATCTGGAAGTCTGCATCTATACTGAAATAAAATTACAGAACAGAGATTTGAAAGATATGAGAGAAGGTAGCAATGGGAAAATCAAGGGGACAAGCATTTTAATCAGAGGGTTTAGCCAGCACAAAGGCCCAGAACTGGGGCCAAACTATTAGCACGGTTCCCTTGGGCTTGGACTGGGGATGGAGGAAACGTTTGAAGAGTGGAGGTAGGCAGACCTAAGCACTAGTTTTTGAAGCGGAACAACAACTGCCATCTTTCTGTGCTGTATTTTCTGTCATGAGTAAACTATTTCACTTCATGTTCATGTTAAAACTGTGCACCTATTTACTGTGTGTTAATTAAGTAATGTAACTAAAGATAAACCGTCATTTGGCTCTAACGGTGGCCTCTTCTTTTCACTTAAATATAACTTTAAAGTAGAAGAATTTTTCTTACCCCCCTTACCAGATGTGTGAATGCATATACGATACTTATATCCATCTATGCAAATAGCTATTGGCCTATTTAAAACCATTAGTTTAAGACAGGCTAAGCTCACTTAGTAACACTTGAACTTAACATTTTTATTTTTGCTGAAATTGGTCATTTCTCTGTATTAGGAACCTTCAGATTCTTCAGTAATTTTGAAATGTGTTATAAATTGCTGGAGGTACTATAGGATGCCATATTAGTCAAAGTTCTCTAGAAATCATAGAACTTATGGATGAATGATATTTTGTTCTACCTATATATACCACATTTTCTTTATCAATTTGTCCATTGAAAAACATGTTGGCTGATTGCCTCTTTGTCCATATCTGCTGATACATTTTGTAAGAATACATAGTGTCAATTCAAACAATGGCATATAGTCATGAATTTTCCTATATCAAAGAGTAAAATTAATTCAATTTGTTTAATAATTACCTAATAATTTTATCTTTCATTTGATAATTAATGTTAGTAATTCCCATTATGTTCATGAGATACAGACTAAAAGCATAGCTTGTGATTGTAATATTTGGGCAAAGCATTAACTTGATATGCATATTTTAAAAACCAGAAGAAAAGATGTCTTGAACAAAACAAAGACCTATTGAATGTATAAAGAGGACACTATATTAAAATGAAAAAAAGGATCTTTTTTTGAAACTAAATGATATCTGTTTCAATTTGACACATTTAGTCAACCTATTCTTTTATGTAAATATACAGAGAACAAATCTTAGGCAGTGAAGCCTGCAATTCACTGTAGTGACATGTCTGTGTGTGTCTGAGTTCCTTCTTTTGGTTATTGTCATGTAACCTGTTATCTAGTTCACAGAAAATGCACGGTTATGTACATATTTATTCAGAATTCCTCCTATTTCTGTGCTTCAAGTTATTAATAAAGAACATATTTTTGTAATTATTTTGGTTAGATGCATTGACAGGTTTGCCCTTTGATGCTGGTTAAAAACAGAGGTCTTTAGTGCAGCACCATCTACTAATAACACTACCCAGTATCTTTGGTTGTAATAATGAAAAATGACCTCAAGGAGCAACTCAAATATTAAATTGTTAAACTCACCTAAAACATAATATAAACATAATCAGCAGAAAAATATTGTAGAGTATAGTGAGATTCAAAGCTACCCAACTAGAGCTAGGTTCTTAAACAGGAGAATATTATAATCCACTAATGAAAAAAGACCAATCAAGATGCTAATATAATTTTATGAACTATAAAGTCTGATTCCAGAATGAATTTTAAAAATAAAATGCTACAAATAAGAAGTATAAGAAGTAGTCCAGAAATATATTATAATATTTTGTAATAATTTTAAAAGAAAAACATGCACTCAGAAATGTCTTATGTTTGTATGCATATGAACCCCTACTTCCATGAGTCAGCATTCTGTTCACAGTAAAGCAGCACAAGTGACAACTGAAGGACTCTTGGGAAATTTTGACAGGATTTTGATGCTTCCTGTAAAAGTGGTGCTTACCATGGAATTCACTAAAAAATATTTACTTAGTTACACATATGTATTGGATGTATGTGTACTTTATACTTTGTAATAGAAAGGGAGTATGGTCTAGCTACATAAATAAACCAATATATCTCAAGAAAAATTTAGTGTGTACATAACTTCCAATTACTGAGATGAAAGTGAAATTATCTATTACACAACACTATATAGAAAGATTAGCCATTACTCATACCTCATGTCTCATTCCATATGCCAAATGAAAAGTCAGGCTAAGCAACTAAAATTTACCTAGGTATTTATCCTATATCTTTCACTCCATCTCTACCAATCTATCTATCTATCTATCTATCTATCTATCTATCTATCTATCTATCTATCATCTATCTTTCCATCCATATATCCATCTAGCAGTACAGCAACATCAGTGACTTTACTCATAACCATGTGAAGAAAGAAGATATTTAATTTTTTTAAACATTGGTACATGTTTAAAATGCTTCCTCTTCAGGAGGTTGAGGCATCTGAGCACGTCTGAGATCTAGGGTTATGTGATGAGTTTACACACATAGTGAGACTAATTGAAGCAGCTGTGAAATACTGACTCAAGCTAAAAATTACAAACTTGGCCTTGGAATTCATTCCAATGAGAAAGTATTTTCTTTGCTTAGGCAAAGTTCTGGGTTCAAATCTTGATATAGTTTATGATATTAGCTTTTGGTAAATATATTCTTGCCTATAAAATGATATGAGTTAAATGACTCCCAAACTTATTGGCTTAAAATAAAAACTTTTTTAATCATATAATTATGCTGGCCTAAGGATTGAAAAACACCTTAGCTACACATCTACAGTTCAAGTTTTTCCATGAGTATGTAGTAGGGAGATTGAACATTGCTGTTTCTTGACTAGGGCTGTGGAAGAGAAACCATTTTCCAACTCATTCACATAGCTGTTGGCAGGAAGTCTAATAGGCTCTTTCATAGGGCTGCATATGTGTTCTGCAAATGTCAGGAAATTTCCTCCTATGATAATAATTCAGGAGGGCAAGTAAAGGAAAAGTGGCGGTCTGTTGTGACTTAGTCCCAGAAGTGACATCTTTGTGTTATTGTGTTCTACTATTAAATCATTAACTCCATTATGTATCTAGAAGCAAGGATATTAAGCTCTACTTATTCAAAAATGAAACATCAAAGAATTTTTAGGAATTCTTTAGAGCTATCACACTCATCAGCAGAACACAAACTCCCACAGTGCAGGGGAAATCATGTCATTAGTGCTGGAAGGAGAAGGCACTTGATAAATACTGTTGTGTGAGTAAATCAGTTCACGTCTGTATTGGGCAGTGAAAAAATGGAGTTCATTTGCCATAGGATGGGATTCTGACTTACCAGCTATGACTTTGGATATGTTCATTTATGAAAGCCTCGTCTTCTTTAACGGCCACCTGAGATACAGAAATTATCTCTCACTGGTGCTTCAAGTGTTCAGTGTGATTGCAAATGTGAAGCAATTCAAGTGTTCTTCACAGGATAAACATGCAAATGATAGAGCTAGCTAATTATTTTCATTCCATTTTTCCAGTTAACCTCTACAAGCTGCATTTCTTTTCCATGGATTCTGAAACATTTATATTCAATCCTTATTGCAATAAACTACATATGTTCACAACTTATTTTCAAGAAAATTCAGTTTAACATTATTTCTAAAGGTTTTATGCAGCTCTATAGTCTCTAACTATTAGATCTCCCAAGCTAATTTTAATATGAACCTATGATGAAAAATCGACAAATGTGCCAGGTGAAAATAACTTTCAGTAGGATAAAGAAAGGAAACATAAGTTCTGTCTAAATAAATATAGAAGATGATACTCTGTGCTAGAAGTAACCTAGAAGTTTGGCTGTTTGTTCTGTTTGGCTCTGGTTCCATTTGTCACCCAGAGAAATTGCAGTGCTATAGATTTGGGAAATTATTCAATACTAAAAAGAGACAGTTAAGTGGATTCTGTCAATGGAATAGCACTGTTCAGCAACTTTAGTTAAACAAGAAGCTACAACAAAGAATTTACCCAGCTGTGCTCATGTCATTATAAATCCTCTGATGAAGTTATTTTTTAAATAATTTACATAAAGTTGAAAGCTGAAATTTAAATTATTTAGTTGCTTTCATTTCTACAAATGTATACACATGTATAACCATACACCACTAAAGACAATCCATTTATGTCACCCTAAACACTAATTGTGATGCCTTCCAGTCATGCATTATCACCCACAAGGCTACCACTGATTTAACTTCTGCCATTATTAATTAATTTATTCTGTAAATGAAGAATATGTACTGTTGTATTTATTTGTATATCACAGATATTCTTTGTTGAGCACCAAAGTGGTGTGGTGGTGGTGGGGGGGGGGTATGTGTGTGTGTGTGTGTGTGTGTGTGTGTGTGTGTGCATACATGGTTAGGTACATGTGTGATATAGAACTAGTAAAGAAAGAACCATTACGGAAGAGAAAGAGATTTTAAGGGGAAAGATGGAAAAGAAAGAGTAATGATTTGTGACATGAATGTAGAAGGGGGACCCTGGTGTAAGACAGTGATCCAGTCAGAGGAAGCAGAAGGCACTATGGGAAACAGTAGGGGATCAGGATGAGGAGATGATGCAGTAAAACAAAGCATAATGACACAAACGCACAAATTATGACAATAAAACACAATTATATTCTAATAGTAAAATTAGCAAAAAGGAGAAAAATAAATGAATGAAAAGAAAATTAGGCTATATGCAATTTTTGACTATATAAATGAACCATCTTGAACTTTTTGTTGCCTTTGAGGGACACTGCTAGGTAACAGGAAGATGGACCCTCATGTAATCCCAACACTGCTACATAAACAGTTACTCAGTAAGCCTGCATCATCTGCAAAAAGGGAAATTGTCTTCTCACATTTAGGTAAGCTAGTAGTGTGAGGTGATGGCTCAAATCTCCATTCTGACATTGCATGATCATTTCCATTTTCTCTAATTGCAGCTTTTACCATTTAACTTTACAAGAGAACTACTCAGACTCCCTCTGTCTTTCCATCTCCCCTATTTTTTCTAGTAGAGAGATTCCACTGATTGATATACTACAATAGAGAATTAGTTCCCCTCCATCCTAGGTCTTCAAATTGCTCAGCAGTGCCACTGATATTTTCATAGCCTTGCTAGAGCTTCAGCATCTGGGGGTGATCAGGCCTGACAGTCACTCCTGCTTTAAGTGTATGTGTATCTTCCATAATCTCTTCATTCTGGTTTTGTTTTTAACCATAAATAACTGAAACACAACTTTCTCTTGTTGTTTGTTTACTATAGACAAGAATAAGAAAGCAGATTTTATACTCAGACTCCTTGACACACATACTACTCATTAATGTTCACCTTAGACTTAACCTAGATCCTGATTTCTTCCACTGCAATATGAGGTATTAAACTTGTAGTGCCATTGTGATAGATGACAGTCACATGTGACTAAGTTCTCTTACTTTACCATCTCTTCTGGTACCCTCTCTCCTGGCTTTTACCACAGTGCTTTCTGTTTTCACATGCTTTTATGTTCTTTTATTTTCTTTCTTAGATACTTTTCATCAACTCATCCATGTCAATCCAACATGCAATTTACTTTGAGCTTCCTTTTCATTTTCAAATGTAGATATAAAATAGTGACCTCCAGACCAGTGGATGATGATATTAAGATGTCACTGACTGACTCACCTGCACAGTTAACAATTATATATAATAGAATGTAGAGGGCCAATGGGGAATAGTTACATTTCTCTGTTATTGTGGTGGGAAATGTGGTACATTCACATGAGCTCAGCTTTCTTTTCCCTGTAATCATTGTGGTTCTAGTTTGATTTAGAAGGATGAGGAACTTGGATTTCAAACATAATGACTGTCTTATCTTGAGCTTCCTCAAATGCACCCTCTCTTCCTCAGTATTCCATAAGCCTTAGGTACAGAAGTGTATTTTAAATGTATCCACTGGGTCTTGGCTCCAAAACTCTGCATTTTATTGGCTGTGGTTTTCTGTAGTTGTCTCTACTGTAAAGAAAGATTGAAGTGATATGTACATGTAACATTATATGGACTCAACAGATTGTGTTTGGAAAAAATATATGCATATGATAACAATTAGTGACAAAGCAAAACATGAATTGGAAGGAGAATGGGAAGGGTATGTGAGAGGGTTTGGAAGGAGAAACAGAAGGGAGAAATATTTTTGAAACTAAGTAACAATCTCAAAAGCAAATAATTAGCCATTTCCCATGACTTTCAGAAATGTAATGCAGACTGTGTTTACCCACTATGAAATGAGGAAATTGGTATATTTTCAACTGGTCCTCTTTAGTTAAGGGCTGCTTACATGATCCTACCTGGTGCTACCACTCTGCTCTGCTCACAGGCTGAGCATTTCACAGGTTGACTATTTGATGATGTGAGAAAAGTCTCTGTGGCAGAGCCAAGGAATATTCATGTCCATGGAAACATTTACCTTATTTCTCTGTTGTAGTATGTTTTTTTTAGCCTGTTTGGGTCTAGAGATTTATGACCTGGCACACGTGTGGTGCCGGCGGTGTGGAGCCTGGTCTGTGCGCCCACAGCTTTTGCCCCCCAAAAGAAATGAATTATATGTTTATATACTTTATATTGCTTGGCCCATATTTTAAGCACATTATTAGCTAGCTCTGTCTTTTTAAATTAACTCATTTTTATGAATCTATCTACTACGTGGCTTGTAACCCGTGGCTCACCTGAATTTTTACATGTTTTTTCTTTGGGGGACAGATGGCGACTAGTAAACTCCACCCCTCCTTTTTACCTGGCTGCCTCTGATTTTTTATTCACTTTTATGGTGCTCTATATGGGTCTAAACAGTTTTTATTTATATCGTACAGAGAACATTCCACCACTATTAACCAAAAAATAAATAAAAAATAAATTAACATAATACAAATATTTATATATTAATACAAATAAATATCAATCTATATGTTTAATTTAGATAATATATATATTAATACAAAGTTAAACATAATACAAATGTTTATATATTGACATAAATAAAAAATTAATTTATACGTCTAATTAAAATAATATATATTGATACAAAGTTAAATATATAATTGCCATATTTTACACGTGTCTACCTCTGTCTAAAATATTTTACACATTAATATATATTAAATATATTGTCATTTCCATAATACAATTTCTACCTCTAATTATTTATAATAGTCATAACATTTGTTGTACCATACACACAAGTTATTTTATATAAATCTGTTTAAATATATTTTTATATATAATGATATATAGTTAAAATATTGTTGCCACTTGATAAAAAACATATATTTTAGTCAATTTTTCTAAAATTATTATACTTAAAATTATTTAAAAGAGCTATACACTCATTTTAAAATGCCTATTTTTACAATGTTAGCCTCACTTTCTTGATTGATTAAAATTACAAATTTTAGTTACTCAAATTTATCACCTTACAGTCAAGATACTCAGACTTTTCAAAAACATGTCAAAATATACCAAATAAATAAGTGTCTTCAACCACTTCATAGACCAAAAAAATATAACATTCAAAATTTCATTATTTCAAATTTAGCCTTAAGAAACATAACAACTCCTAATATCACCATTCTTTTCTCAAAGTAGTGTTAAACATCACAGACATCTTACAAAAAGATTGTCTTGTTTAATAAATAATAGCCTAAGAGACAAAAGACTACACTTGCGCCCTCTACTGTCAACGTGCTCACTGTCCAAAATAGACCTACAAAATAAAAAATAAAAACTGCCAAAGCCTGCCTAGCCAAGATAAAACAGTCCTACCAAAAATACCCTGCTTCTATAAAAACTTGTCAAATATCATAGGCCAATAGCCACAAAAATAGATGTTCCCGTTACACAAAAAAATAATAAATAACTGTCCAAATAGTTAACTGTCGTTGTCTTCTCCTATATTCTAAAAGTTACTTCATACTTCCAACTTTAAATATATATTTTCCTTCTCAGGTCTTGACAGTATTAAAGATTAAATAGTTAAAATTATTATTACTTCACATTCCAACAAAGACACTCAAGTCTTAAAACTCTATTATTTAAAATAAACAACTTTAAAACAATCCCTATACATTTTTTTATATCATTTTAGATATTAAATTACACCTTATAGTTATTTGCTAACAATAGTTTAACCTCACTTATATTAGTTCCTTCCTCTTTCCCACACACTGTCTTATAATAATTCCTATAATATATAGTTTTATACCTAGTTTAAAACCTTCCTATTTAGACAAAATAAAAAAATATAACAAAAATCACAGCGGCTACGCACAAAAATCACAAAGACTACACACAAAAATCACAACAACTACACGCGACAACAACAACAAACAAACAAAAAAAAAAAACTTCCGGCCCGGCGCACACTAACAACACACACAAAAAAACCCAAAATTTCCAGCCCAGCGCGCTCGACAACTACATACAACAACAAATTCAACACATAACTAAACTCTCTTTTACTCTTTTATAACAAAATAAATCTTAATTAAAACATATCAATTAATAACAAATTTATTCCACAATATTTCTCAAACATGAATTCATATTAACTATCCCCACAAGACACATACTATATTGTATAGAAGGCAATGACGCTGATGTATTAATGTATAAAAGAAGCAGGACCTGTAGGAATTCTGTGTAAAGGACAGCCTTTCTTTTTGATCATATCCTACAAGAATCCAAGACATATTCACAAGAGATCTGAAACTATTCCAAGGTAGTGACTATGCTTCCCTGCAAGTGTTATTGTGATCTAAGAGCATCCAACTGTAAGAAGGGAGGAATATCTTTTATTGGAACAGAGTAGGGACCTAAACAAACTCATCTGTGTGATTGAGTTTTGTTTTGATTTGTTTTTATGCACACCTTGCTGGCCATTCTCTTGCTTTCCTTAAGTAATGCAATTCCTTGTTCTTAAGCATCATGTTTATAATCCTAATCTACTTATACCCCTCCTGGGTCAACTTACTTTGAGGATTGGCAGTAATACTGCCCTACACTTGTGACAGCTGTTCTCACTTACCTGTTCCTTTGAATTCATTAGCATTTACTCATTAGTGGTGAATCCAGTTTCAGTAGATTTTTTAAATTATGTTACTCAGCTTAGCTTCTTGCACATATTTCCTAGATAAAATTTAGAAATTTAATGAGAGATACATAGACAATAGTTTATTTTTAAAATTCCTTGATGTCTGCTACTCCTTAGCACATCACTGTAAAAGAACGAAACTGATGTTCATAAGTTGAGCTACACAAAATTGGCAACATTTGACCATTTTATAACTTTGCAATGTCAATTTCATATGACTCAACCACCATAAAGAAAATAATATTCCCCATTAAAAAGTGACTAGTTTCTGTGACTGCTAAACAAATCCTTTCATTTTTTTGAGTCTCAACTATTCACTTGTAAAATGAAATTAGCTAGAAAAATTCTAGAACTTTCTAATGGTCTTGAACTCTTTACATCTTTTTTTAAAATCCTATTGTAACATTGTCCATGAGAAATAACCCTTTTATTATTTTTCCATAGGGGTTCTATGTCTTTAAACAAAGTCATGACGTCTCACTATGTATTTCTAGATGGCCTGGAACTCACTATGTATACTAAGCTAGCTTAGAACTCACAGAGATCTGCATGTCTCTTTTTCCCTCACGCAGGAATTAAAGATGAATACCATCATGCCTGGCCCTATGCCTTTTTATAATCCTTTTCTTTCTTTTCATGCTTTTTTTGCATGGGTGGAATTGAGTCCAAAACTATGGGCACACCATGTAAGCATTCGACCACAGAGCTGCCTTTTCTTATCTTTACTGTAATAAACATGTTACCTTCAGCTCTGGTGTGTATTCAGTTTCCATGGCAGCTATAACAATAGGGTAATCATCTCTGCTGTGTACTTATCCTTGACCACTATCCATATACACAGGGCCCTGTGCTGAGATCGAAATCATTTCTTGTATAAATTTTTAGTTTTCATCCTGTAAGTACTTCAGCTTTAGCACTTTTCCATCCTCTGTGACTTAATGTCCACGGATTTTACTACTTTTTATTATCTGTCATGACTGGTTTCAACTCAGATTCTTGTCTTCTTTATTATTAGTCCTCTTCTTCATGTGTTTTCTCTTTCTCCACCTTGGTAATTGCTGGCAAAACTCTAATCTTGGTTTTATTCGATTCTCCACCCACACTGTGTCTACTCTCCATCAGTTAAAGGCAGATGGAGAAATGCTTTACATTCAGGGCCACAAACCACTCCCTACAGCCTCTGCATGACTGATTTGTTTCCCATGTCCACTCACCCTGCTGATCTTTAGTCACTGTACACCTTCTCTTTTCTCCCATTCACACTCTCAGTAAAAACTCTTACGTTTTTCCACTGAGAGCAATGAAGCTACCAAAAATGGATACAGCCATGGCCTCTATATGGCCATGCTCACATCTGTACTCATGTTCTTCGCCTTTCTTGCTTTTAATCATAATGCATCATTTCTACAGCGTGTGACCCCAAACTCTCTTACAATGTTAATTGTCATCCTGCCCATACTCTGCAAAGACACCACTCTATGCTTTTCTCTCTCTCTTGCACCACCATTTTTTTTTTACCACACACTCTTAATTTTCCTAACAAAGACATTCTCTTCATAATGTTAGCCCTCTCTAGCTACCACCCCAGTGTTTTCCTTCCCTTTTAAAACAATGCAAAAGACATGTGCATACATGTCTGCAGGATCACATCAGCCCACATCCTCCTAGGTTTATATCCTCCCAATAGCTACTTAATGGTTTCATTTACTTGTCTGGTTTTGAAGAGATCCCCCCCATATGCTTCATCTTAGTGCCTATGGTCACATCAAATGGGAAATGCCTGCTGGTTTAAATCAAATTAGGATGTGAGTGAAAAGTGGTCAACTATTTGGAGGACAGATGAAACCATTGCATTCTAGCATCTTTGCTGAAGCATTTCAATTTACTCTATGCCTTAGATGCATTTGTTAGCCCACAGCTGAGCTAAAGGTAAATTATACCTGTCTAACTGAGCTTGGAGGAAAATTTGGAGACCATTTGTTCTCTTAAATCTTTTTAGTTCACAATTGTCAGTTTAAATTTTGAAGGGAAAGAATTCAAAGCATCATTGGGAAAAAAATAAATGGGAGAAAGCTATAACCAGAACTGATACGTTATATTAAACTCAAAGTCTTCACCCTGTGGCAGTTTCGCAGGGAAGTATTTTTAGTTGTGATGGCAAAAGGGCCAAACATGTCACAGGGACACCTGGGTGCTTATGTAGACTGGCAGAGATGGAGAGGATCTGTTAAAATTCTACAGTTTATTTCCATGGCATGTTTTCCTCCACAGACAGACTACAGAAGACACTCATTGTACTGATTAAGATAAATGACAGCTCCATCTTCACACTTGGAAACAGGTTCAGCCTCAGCATTGACTCATCAGTGACCCTTACAGTTTAATCTGTGCCCCCATACACCTATGGTATCACTTCTCTGCTCATATTAATTAAAGTGGATCCAGTATACTATATTAGTGTTCAGTCCAACATTCAAACCTCATAAGTCTTTATTCTCATTGTATAAATGAGATGTTTACCAATGTATTATTTTGAAATTATTCACATGTTATGGCTAGGGATATGAATATATATCAGCTGTAAATGGCATATAGTTTCTGGTCCATTAAAACCCTTTTTATAGAAACAGTATAATTAGAAATTAGAATTGAGAACTGTAAAATGTAACTGGGTGAGAGTTACCCGTAAATCTCAAATATAAATAAGAAAAGGGAACCTTCCATGAGGATAATGTTGTATTAGGTTTCTGGCCCAGCCTTTCCAGTCTATCCCTGTGACCCAGACCTGCATAATGGCAGACCCACAGTCCCACAGAGACACACAGATGCTTACATTAATTTTATGCTGATCAGCCTAGTGTCCAGGCATATAGCTTGCTACCTCTTTACCCTTAAACACACTCCTTATTCTTACCTTATTCAGCCATTCAGCTCAGTACCTTTCCTCAGTAGCATTTCAATATCTTTCCTCTAAGTCTCCTGGCATCTCTGTAGAGTCTCTGCTCCGTTCTGATATGTTCCCAGAGTTTTCTTAATCTGGTAGCCCCGCCCACACTTCCTGTCTGCCTTCAGCCAATCAGTGATTTTATTAAACTAGTAGGTGGAACAATTATATACAATGTAATAACATAATCCCACTATAGGATAAGCCACTGTCATCTGAGTGCATTAACAAGATATGAGGGTAAGAAGAAAGGTGGCTGAAGAACCAAGGAAAAGATCAAAACCAATCCAGCAGACAACTACTGGAACTCCATTGTCAGCAGATGCTGTACTTTCTTGGCTTCTCTATTTTAAACTGTGCATGGATTCCACTCTGCCACAACTAGTTTCAGACACTATAAAGTCTACCTTCAAGGAGATGAAAAATCAAGTGTTCTGGGAGGAAAATAGGTAAATATAAAGGACATTTCAGATACTAGGTGTATGTGTTAAAAGAGACAGAGTTGGATGGGCTTGAAGCAGGTGTGGGTAGAGAATCTGGCTGCTCTTGAAGAGGGGATATTTGAAAGCAGGCAGGTGAGTGTGCTTAGCAGACCTGATTTGATGAAACCAGACAATATGTATAACATTGTTGAAAATCATCTACCTCACTGACACTCTCATTTGTAATACCTTTAATATTTTTCCTTATAGTAAAGAATGCATTTTTCTCCGGTCAGAGTCATTCTAATGACTTTTTTTTTCCTTTTGGTTTTTGAGACTTGGTTTCTCTGTGTAACAGCTTTGACTGTCCTGGAACTCACATTGTAAACTAAGGCTAGCCCTGAACTTAAACTGACTCAGATCTGTCTGCTTCTGCCTCCTGAGTGCTGGTTTTAATAGCACCACCATGGGCTATTTTAGTGACTCTTAATCTAACAAAACTAATATGTGTTCCTTCCACAAGAGAAGGACAAGAGTGGGTTTCATGATGGAGACAGAGACTCAACTGATCATTAGGTCTGGTTGCATGAATGGCAGAATGTTAACTCTCTTACCCATAGACTGTTTCTGCACAGTCAATGCAGGCTACCATAGTTCTGTGCATCAGTTTCTCACATAACTACATGTTCTTGTGTAAAGAAAAGCTACTCTCTTTTGTGTGTCTCTGTCTCAGTTTCTTCTCATGATCTGCCACACACTTTTCTGAACTCTTCGTACACCTGTACTCTTGTGCATGCACAACACACAAGCACACACACACACACAACTTTAAAATTAAAACAATTTCTTTAAAATTTTTAACAAAGAAAACTGCAACACACATTTTAAATATACATTCATTAAATATTGGTCCAAAATAAATATTTGTAGCATCCTAATGAAAAGGTAGGATGTAATTAGTTCCCAAGAAGTCTCCATGTGCTCCATTTATTTTTTTAACACATCACATTAGTGATTACTACTGTGTATTACTTTAAAATTATTTTCATTGGAGTACAGTTTTCCACTGTCCATTCTTTTGTGGATGTGCAAAACAGTGAATAGGACGACAATACAAATTTGAATACTTAACATTTGTTGATTATATATATACATATTCAGTTTTAGACATATATAGTTTTAAGGGCAAGAAGCCTTTTTTATCTCTAACTTCTACTTTTTTTTCAATCTCTTTCTGTCAGTATTTGGTCACATGCTTATCTCCTATTAGCAGCAGAAACTGGAGACAAAAGATATCTAGGTATCCACTGTTCAGGATTACAAACTAGGTCTATGGATGGCAAGAGGCATGGCAGGGAAACAAACGAAATGTGAAATTTCCTTGGAGTAAACACTCCATGGTGGTCATGTATAAGCTACAAAGCCATACTAGTTAGCTTACAATATCCCTGGGAGCTAGCATCCTCAACTCTGGCACAAACTGAAGATAGCCAGCCTAAAAAATGGGGACTGTATGTGTAAAGGGAGATGTGTTGAACAGTTTGCAGCCACTATTTTTCTATCATTTTAAAATTTAGTGGCAAAACATAGTTAATAACTCACCATACTAAATCAAAGATGGTTCTTAGAAAACTTAGATCATTGATGGATAAAAACTGGCTTTGGCAGACTTCTACTGTGGTAATAACCTCAGAAACCAGCAGCTCAAAACAGCTTATTTCACCTATGCCAAGACCTTGGCAGATCAAACAGCCCTCTGGCATAGCTGGTTCCACTGTGATTCAGCAGCATGAACAGCATCTGTGTTGTGGCTCTTGATTTCAACTCTCAGTATCTAGTTGTGACAAAGTTGAAGGAGAAGTTAGAGGTTATGCAGAGATTGTACAAGTTCCTCATAATGGTGATTTATCAGTTCTATTCTTGGTTTACTGCCTGGGACTAGATCCTTGTCATGCCCAGCTCCAAGGATGATTGATACAAGAGCAAAATTTTGGAGATTTTTATATAATGCAAGTGTGCTTTCACAATAGAGACTATCACTTGGAGCCATATGTTAACTTTTCTATATTTGCATGCATCTAATTGTTGTAGAAAATTATTGATTAATCCAACCATATAGCTATCCTTTGGTAATGTTATCACATCAGAAATAGAGGAAATTTGTTATTAAGCAATGAAAGGACAGTCCTAATCATGAATGTTTCCTGTAGATTGATAACAAGGTCTTAGAATGAAATCTCACTTTAGCTCCTACCATGCCTTAGAAATGCAGATTATTTCAACACCACCTGAGTAATAATTGATCCAGGAAGAGCCATCAATAGACTCTAGAATATTTAGATAAGAATATATTCCAAGGGCCTTAGAAGTGTAACTCACATTATCTACTATGTTAGAATGGAAGGCTAATCAAACTTAATATTCCAAGAAATGGGGAAAACATGTATAAATAGATGTGACATCATTTATGTACTGCTTATGCCAGAAAATGTTAAGAATAAATATAAATAATTAGGCAAATCCAAGCTGAGGTCCATTTCACAGAAGACAAATCTACGTAAACTTTTTTATAATGACAGTTAGAGTGGTCATTTGTTTCATGGTAGGGAAAGTCCAGTATAGGTAGCCTCTCCACTATTGCTTGGAGTCCTAGCTAAGGACATCTTGTGGGTTCTTGGACGTTTTCTTAGCACCAGGTTTCTTTCTAGGCACACAATGGCTCCTTTATCAAGATATACATTTCTTTTTTCTCTCTCTCTGTTGCTCCTCTCACTCAGTCATCTCCTCTCATGATTTGTTCCCACTTCTCCTTGCTTGCTCCATTTTATGATCTTAATTTACTCAGGAGATATTTATTTACTCCTCCCAGTGGGATCCCTGGATGTCTCTATTTTATTACTTCTGTTACCAAGCTATTCAGGGTTTGTGGTTTGCAGCCTGAATATTCTTTATGTCTAAAATCTACTTATGTGTGAGTGTATACCATGTCTATCTTTCTGGGCCTGTGTTACCTAACAGAGTATAATACCTTCATCTAGCAATGAATGGAAACAGAAGCAGAGACTCATAGTAAGCACCAGGTTGAGCTACTAGTCCAGGTGAAAAGATAGAAAAGAGCATATGAGCAAAGGGATCAGGATCATGAGGAGAAGACCCATACAGATGGCTGACTGAAGCTATTGTGAGCTCACTGACTCAGTAACAATCGCTGAGGAACATTCAGGGAAAGGATCTAAACCCTCCAAAGATAGATGACTGTCAAATAGCATGGGCAGTTAGGTTGTGGAGCCTCTTGCAGTAGAATCAGACTATGTTCCTGGTACATAAACTGACATCTCAGGGCCCATTCCCTACAGAGAAACACCTAATCCAGCCTTAATACTATGATAAAGCACTCAGATCTACCTCATCTGGGTATGCCAGAGTGAACTGACCCACCTTGGGACTCCTGACCCTTCTTGGGAAGTGGATGGGATGATGAGGTGTGATCAGGTGAGGGAGGAAGAAAAGGAGGGGGAGCAGAGGTCTATATGAAAAAAAAACCTTTTGTAAAAAAGAAATTAAAAAATCCCAGAGCTACAGTTTTTTATAATGACAGTCTTCAATCACCATGGTGCCTGGATAAAAGAGAATCAGAAATTGTGATGGTAAGATGTTGTGTATGAGTCTAGATCTGAGCTTGGAGGAGAGAAGTGAAGGACTTTGAGATGCAGCAAAAGCTTCATTATACAGTATACTCAATAGTAACAATATTTCATTTTACATTTCCCAAAAAGGATCAGTATAGTGTGGTTATATGGGGGAAATGACTTTGTCTCATGAAAAATATCCTCAATACTTCATAAGATATATCTATAACATATATATCTATATCATATGAATGGATTCAGAAGAAAGCATATGCATACATGTATATATGTGCATATAGATGTGAGTCATTTATATTCTAATAGACACAGAACATTATAAACAGAGAGAAAGAGGAGCTAAGAGATAGCTCAGTAACAAATGCTAGTTATGCAAACATGGGAATGTGATAATGATCACCAAAGCCTTTTTAAAAAGCTAAGCACTGTAGCATGCTCTATAACCCAGATAGTGGGGACATGGAGACAAGGCATATCCCTGAGGATTGCCAGGTAACCAATCTAGTCAACATTCAATAATAGATTCTGTCTCAAAAAATAAAATAAAGAGTGATTGAGAAAAACACCTGATACTGACTTCTAGCCTCCACTAGATATGTTCTCTCTCTCCCTCTCCTTCCTTTCCTCTCTCTCTCTCTCTCCCTCCCTCTCTCTCTCTCTCTCACGCATGCGCACACACACACACACACACACACACACACACACATACACACACATCAACCTGCATACCATACAATATCAGAGGGTCAGCTATAGAGAAAGCAATTGTTTAAAATATAAGTCTTTGGGACATAGATACATAGAAGATAGAAAAACATTCCTCATTCCAGTTGTCTTATACTTTCACAATTTAGGTTCCTCTGTAATAATTTTGAAAACTGTCTTTTAAAAAATGTCAGCCTTAGTAAAAGCCAAATTAACTTTTGTCAAAGTTCTGCATTTTTCTGATAATCAAATAAAAATTAAGTTCCAAGAAGGATTTTCTTCTTCCTTTTGTGTTTAGCATCTTGCTAGTTTGTTTTTAATGTTCATATGAATAAACATAGGTTATGTTTTTGAATTACTTTTCTGAAGTATAATTGGGACAGAAAAACTGCATATAAGATTCATGAAACTCTGTAGGGATAAGCCTATGTCTTCCAAAACTTGTTACTATCATCAAGGCCACAGTCAAATCCATTATCTTTCAAATGTTCCACTGATCTACCTCTATTATGTTATGTGCATAAGGAAAGAATGCTTAGCATAATGTGCACACTTGACCTATTCTAAGCATGCAATGCAATGCCGGTGGCTTGTAGCCTAGAGAGCATCATCATAGTAGAGCCTATTTATCTCTTTTAACCATTGACTTCTGTACAAACAAGGTCTGTGTTACTATAAAAAAAAGTTTTATAGCTTTGGCCCATGGTTAGTTGGGAACCAAGAACCCATCATGGTGATGGGGCAAAAGGAGAATAACTTCACACCATGGTGGCAGAAAAATAAACAGGACACACACCCAGGGATAGCATAAAATAAAGTAAAAGAGAAATTCTCTCTCTAGTTCTGCCTTGCCATTCAAATTTCCAGTACCCTCTTGTGCCACCATACGGGAACCAACTCATTAATCCCTAGAGGAAATTTTATACTCAAACCATAATATCTCCCATTTCCAGTCTTACAGTCTCTGCAATCCAAAATTCTACTGTCTGCTTCTATAAGTTCACGGACTCTGAATGTAAGTGAGACCATATAGCATTCGATGTTCTGTCAGGCTGATTTCACAAAGCAAAAAGCTAAATAAAATTTCACTGTAAGTCTATACTACATTGTCTTCATCCCCTCAAGCACCAGTGGGCATTTAGGTTGCTTTTTATATACAGTGCTATGGTGAATATGAGAAAGCACACATTTTCTGAGTTCCTGATTTAAATTACTTTGGATAAATACTTAGAGGCAGAAATGTTGGACCATATGGCAGTTGTGCTTTTAATTTTTTTCTAGAGCCTCCAGAATGTTTCCAAGGACAGCCAAAACAATTTGCATTCCTCCAACATTGTCCAAGGTTTTTAAATCTACATCTTTGTCAGCACATAATATAATATTTCATCATAATCATTTACTGCAGTGTTGTGGAGGATGATCCTGTTATAATTTTCAGGCTGTTCTTGAATCTGTATGCTCAATCAATTACCTACCTCGGACTCCTGAACAACTGGAACTATAGGCATGTGACGCTATGGTGTTATCACTTGCATTTCTCCAAGGAATAGTGATGCTGAAATTTTATTTTTATATCTGTTTTGCAGTTTATGTTTATATTATTGTTTTACATGGGTATGTTTGTGCTTTATGTGTGCATATATGCATTTTTGTTTGTGTGAGGACTATGTGTCCATTAATGCTCATGTATGTAAGAATGTGGAGGCCTGAGGTTGACATTGGGGGTCTTTCTTGATTATTCTCTACCTTTTATACTGAGGAAAGGTTCACTTATTTGACTCTGAACTTACTGATTTGGCTAGTAAAGGTAGGATGCTTGCTCAGAGGATGTCGTGTCTACGTCTCCTTGTGCTTGGATTTCAAGAAGGCTCCCATGCCCACCCAGATTTTGCATGGCTGATAAATATATAAACTACAGTAATAAACTTGTACTGCAAATACTTCACTGATTGAGCCATCTCTCTAGGCTCTGATTGTAGGAGTTTAACATAGAGATTATTAGATTTTAGTTTTTGTCTACAAAATAAAATCACTCCATTTATTTTCATCCTCCAGTTTACACTGGTCTGTAATAGTACCCTAAACCAGAAATAAGAAGACCTTTAAATATTTATGAATTGTCAGAGGTAATACCTTATACACCTGTGGGGCTAAAGGATTGAGTTGTCTTTCTAGAACAGCTCCTATAATTTCTTGACAAAATTCTCAATGTGAAATAAACTGAACTTCACAAAGAAACTGCTCTCAGATGAAAATACAAACTATCTGAACTTGAAATTCTATGTTGGGAAGAGCTCCATTGTTTTCGACTATTCTGCTACTAGCACATTGGTGGGTTTTCAGACCCACAGACATTTATCCTGGCTTTGATAAAAATTCCCATCTTAATGAAAAAAACAGTAGATCTGTATGGAGTAGTTTGCCCAAAATGAAAACAAGAGCTGTTGGCTTTTCATGGTTCCCAGAATAGATTATTGATCAAACTAATCACTCAGGTCTCCACACTGGATCTCCTTGTGCATAGCTTGAAACCACAGGTGTTAAAAATTTAAGATGTTATTATAGAATCATGGATTTGAAGTTTGAGATGAACCCTTTAAGACTCTTCTACTTTCCCTCTTTCACATATATATAATTTAAATTTTTTAACATACACACCACTGTTCTCCCGTCCTCCCCTCTTCACAGTCATCCCCCAGCTTCACCACATCCCATTTGGACCTTCTTTTTTTTAATTCTGTCCCTTGACATCTTCCTAAGCAGAATATGTCATGTAGCTGTAACAGCTTGGCTGCCCAAGCTACTGAATAAAACTGTACAGAGCAACATATACAATGTTTAATTTAATTATTAATATTTAAATACTTTGCTGCGCAAGCCCCAGAAAAAAATAAGGACACAGATGATAGATTTCAAAAGGAACTTGAACATAAATAATTATGCATTTCCTCTACACCATTCAATACTTGAAGCTAAAGGATGGCAGAGACACCTATCAGCAGAGTGACAGCTTACTACAATATGAATCAATATACTGAGCCCCAAAGTTTTACATGACTAAATATTTCATTCGTATATATTGAAAGAAGAATGATGGGTTCAGGAGATGGGCTATTTCTAATGGAGCCTAATATACATAGCTTTAATAATTTTTCTGTGTCTTATAAAATTCTCTTACCAAGACCAACATTCTCATCACTTGCAGTGTTATTTTCTCCCAAAAGAAGCCATTCCCCAGCTGTGGCTGACAAAACATTCTAATAGCACTGTATATGGGCTTCTCAGAATGCCCATGTATAGATTCAGGACAACTCTCTTTTGAAATTTGTACAATAGATCATCTACCCTTACATTTTTTGAAGCTACTATATGGTACACAGCAGGACAACACAAAGCAATATATGACAGTCTTGTGTGAAGCTGGAAGCTTAGGAAGGATAGCATACATGACTCCCGCCTAATCACTGTGAGTCCTGAGACCTTATTTTAGGATTCTTTGGTTAATTCTATGAAATAAACAACTTTAGGTTGCAAATAGATGTGAAGCAACAATAACAGATAACTTAACATTCTCAAAAGACAATTATGATAGCTGTTCACCTTGCCAGATACATTTCCCAAATGCAACCATAAGAATACCAATCTATGGGATGCAATTTAAAAAACAGATTCTTAAAAATTTAAATGTACTCCAAAGTAATTTCCATAAAATGTGGTGCCATTAGCAGATCTTTAGCAATGAAATGATCTAGGAAAATAAAGTTAAAGCTAGGTTCTACAGAATCCTGCATAACAACAGCACCATTCAGTTACTTCCATAATTACTTAGCTAGTTAGCTAGTTAGGTAGTTAGCTCCTCTGGGTTGTCCCATTGTCTTATAGGACACAGTACTCAGTAAACACTTTCATATCCAAATTTATTTTGAACTCAGGTTTTTTTTTCCTCTTAATAAGTGTTCTCAGGAAAAAAGAAAACATTAGACTTGTGTACAATTTCTCAAGGGACTGAATTGTCACTGAAGCCAGAAGGGTCTTGTTTCATTTTAAAAAGTAAACTGGAACTCTCAACTTGTCCTGTGATACAAAAACCTTCCCTGCCTTTTATTTCCTTAGAACTAAATTTGGACAAAAGAATAAGCCTATAATTACTGAAGCGGGGGGGGGGGGTCTACAAAGTAGATAGAGGCATTCCTTACTCTTATTTTGACAGAAAGCTCTTTCTCCATGGATATGTTGGAACATGGATATGTTATTTTGATGTGTGTCTGTTTTACTTTCCCTACATTTAGGGCTGTGATTGCAAATATCTAACCACATATTTAGCACTAGATAGTTTCAAGATGTCAATATCATGGCCAGTTTCAAGCTCCCATAAGAGGCTATTGTAGTGGAACTTTGATAAAACACATGCAGTGACAGATTGCTACTATCCTAGTTCATCACACCATTGATACTCTCTTCCAGGCTCTCTCAAGTGATTGGAAAGCGTGAGAATGTAATTAGCATCAACAGGAAAGAGGAAACATCATTGAAGCAGACCTTAGAGGGAGGGATGCAGGTCTATGATGTTTAGCATATGGAAAATTATTAAGGTTTGATTCTACTTTGGATGCTGATGCATTGGGCATCTCTGACTGGCCCAGGGAGCTGTCCATGGTTCATTGGTTGTTTCTATTAACAACATTAACCACAATGCTCAGATTTAGAAAGAACATTCCTTTGTTATATTTTACATAAAGGATTTAGCAACACTCTTAATTCCAGCTAAGCCTACCACAAGAGGGAAAAACACACATGCACACA
>PVIH01013293.1:36298-59366 GCA_004025045.1 Sigmodon hispidus
GGGATGGGGAGTTGTGGAGAAGAAAAAATGACCTGATGTGGTGGGAGGGGGAAGGGACCTTGAATAAGGATATACAGGGATGGAAAAAAAAATTCAGAGGGAAAGCTGAACACAAAGTAAATATATGTGTAGCAATCTTATTTGCATTATCACCCTTGATAAGTCATGCTTATGATTTTTATCTTCTTTATAGTTATTAACTTCTCAGCATTTTAAATTCATTTTACTGTTTTTCTTGATAAATACAAAATAAATAAAGAAAAAAAAAACTTCAGCAAGAAAAGCCAAAAAAAAAAAAAAGAAAATTCCCAACAGAAGAATTTCAAATGGCTATAAAACACTTAAAGAATTTCTCAATATTCTCAGTCATCAGATAAATGCAAATCAAATCAACTCTGAGATACTATCTTATACCTGTCAGAATGGCTAAGATCAAAAACACAGATGACATTCTGTGCTGGAGAAGATGTAGAGCAAGAGGAATACTCCTTCATTGCTGGAGGGAGTGTAAACTTATACAGCAGTATGGTGGTTCCGCAAAAAAAAAAAACTGGGAATCAATCTTGTCAATGACCCAGCAAAACCACTCTGGGGCATATACCTAAAGGACACACATTCTTACCCCAACAACATTAGCTCAACTATGTTCATAGCAGTATTATTTGTAAGAGCCAGAACCTGGAAACAATCTAGATATCTCTCAACTGAAGAATGAATTTTAAAAACTGTGGTACATTTACATAATGGAATAGTACTCAACAGTTAAATGACACCCTAAAATTTGCAGGCAAATTGATAGATTTGGAAAGTTTCATTCTGAGTGAGGTAGCACAAGACCAGAAATAAAGGACATAGTATGTTCTCCCTCATAAGTGGATTTTTTTACATAAAGCAATGTGTATCTAGGCTGCAAAGCACAACCCCAAACAGCTAGGTAACAGGAAGAATTTAAGAGAACCATCCAGGGATCTCCCTGGGAAGGGAAATAGAGAAGATCTCCTGAGTAAATTGGGAACTTAATGGGGAGCAAGCAAGAATAGGTGGAAACAAATCATGAGAGAAGGAGGTGGTTGAGTGAGAGGAGCAACAGACAGAGGGAAAAAAAAATGATGTCTTGATTGAGGGAGCTACTGAGGAATTAGAGTGAAACCTTGTAGTGGGATTATGGTATGTTGTAAATATTTGTCCCTCCTACTAGTTAAATAAAACTGGTTGGCCAGAGACAGACAGGAAGTGTGGGCAGGATACCAGACTAAGAAAACTCTGGGAACATCTCAGAGCAGAGTAGACCTGCTGCAGAGATGCCACAGAGCTGTGACAGAGACACGATACTGAGATGGCAGCAGACACAGAGGAAAGAAGCTGAAATGCTTCTCTGAGAAAAGGTATTGAATCACATGTCTGAACAAGATAAGAAAGATGGGTTCGTTAAAGAGTAAAGAGTTAGCAAGTTATATGCCTGGGCCCTAGGCCAATCAGCATAAAATTAACACAAGCATGTATGATTATTTGGGCCTAAGTGACAGTGGAGTTGTGAGTGGGTCCAAATCTCAAGGCTAGACCTGAAAGTCTGAGTCATAAACCTAATATAACAAAACCTAGTGCTAAGGAAACCTCCAAGAACCCACAAGAATTCTCTGACTAGGATTCCAAGCAATAGTAGAGAGTGTGCCTAAACAGAACTTCCTCTAAATCAAATGAATGACCACCCTAACTGTCATTATAGAAACTTTATTGAACAATGGATAGCAGCAGAAACAGAGATCCACAGCTAAGCACCAGGTCACCCTGCTGGTTCAGCTGAAGAGAAAGAGAGGGGAGAGCATATGAACTTAGTGATCAGGATCATGAGGAGGAGACTCACAGAGACAGCTGACCAAAACTATTGGGAGCTCACTGACTGAAATAATGCTGGCTGAGGAACCTTCAGGGAAAGGAACTAAACTCTCCAAAGGTAGATGACTGTCAAATGGTGTGGGCAGTTTGTGGAGCCTCTTGCAGTAGGATCAGACCATGTTCTGGTGCATGGACTGACAACTCAAGCCCTTCCCTGCAGAGGAACACCTTACTCAGCCTTAATACTGGAATGAGGGACTTGGTCCTATCTCACCTGGATATACCAGACTAAATTGACCCACCTTAGGGCTCCTTGCCCTCATTGGGGAATGGATGAGAGAATGAGGTGGTTAGAGGCTGAGAAGGGAACTGAGAGGGACTAGGGGGAGAGAAGGGAGGGAAAACAGTGACAGATATGAAAAAAAGACCTTTTTAAATAAAAAAAAAAATGGAAAGTTAAAAATGTTCCTGTCAAAAGTTCTCTAATTGTAGCAGGAAATTTTAAGGAACCTCTTGGTCCATTGTTAATCATTTGTCAAAAGAAAGAGCTACCTCTCTCCAAAATTACACAAAGCTAAAGGAATGGTGATTCCTGTACAGGAGTCAGGAACTTTTCCTGATAAGTGGAGAATGCATAAGACCTGTGACAGATCTGAAACAGGTGTCAGCAGATTTTTTTTTTCTAAAGGACTTAATATTTTAAATAAAAGTTTCATCAATATACCAATTTTTCTTGTTTGTTAGCATCTGTTATAACTACTTCTTAAGTGCATCAAAAATTATTAGATGTCTGCTTACACTATTCTCCCAGACTCTTTGATGGGATGCCCTGTTGATAGCAGTGCCAAATCCTGACTTTCCTAACACCTACTGTACTTAGAGAATAGACAAGCGACTCAGCTCTTGACTATGATGTTTACTTGCTGCTCTGGCTAATATTTTGTGATGATAAGATAAAGCAAAAAAAACAAAAACAAAAACAAAAACAAAATACTCAGAAAAAACAGATTCACAGCCCTGACCTTGTATTGTTAGTTGACTTAATTCTGAAGCCACTGATCTTTGATGTTATTGTTGTATAAAATCTTAAGCCTCTTACTGCTTACTTTAATTTGAGAGTTCCTTTATTTGATATATTTGCTCTATGTCATTTATTCTTATAATCTCTTGTGTGAGAAATATTCTTATATTCATTGCACATATAGGAAGAAGAGGAAAATTATTAAATACCTTGACTTAGATGTAACAAAATTCTTCCTTTGCCCATCTCACTCCACATTCTATGCTATACTGCTTTCTTACTGTGATTCTTCCCACTACTCTCTTTGAAGTCCTCCATTGGCTTTTCCTCCCCTACTGACATCTCCACACATCACTGCAGTATAACTGAGATATCCACAAGTCAGTCTTTTAAAACTGTCATGCTAAGGGTAAAGGTCAGATCCCATTAGCCAGAAAAACATCTTTTACAACAGGAAAAAAAAATGAATATCAAGCTTTGCTTTTGGTTATGCCCACTGAAATCTTAATTTTAATTTCATTCTTTTTTATGTGTATCTGGACTATTTAAATGGAAACAAGCAGGTTATTTCCTCTAAGCAAGTACCCAAATGGGGTGTTAAATACAGCTTATTAGTAACATCAATGATATGACTGCTGTTACAATAAAATATGCTAGAGAAAATGTCCCCCAGCATGAAAATGAAATCTTCATGGCTAGAACTAGACTCCTATAGTAGTCGTCTTCAAGGAAGGAGTGGCTCTCAGTATCCACTCCCCCACCACCCAGTGAAGAAGGGTGGCTGCTCCTCCACCCTGTTTTGCTCAATTGCTTGAGTCTGTGGTGGCATTCATTAACAACTGATTCAAGCCAAACTAAGACCTTAATATTTAACTCAACAGTCTTCATTGGTGCCTTTGTGTTTTCTCTTATGGATATTAGTGACAAGTTCAAAAGATGAAAGACTTACTTTCTTGACACCAGAATGCAGAACACTGCAGAGAGGACCTAGAAAACACAGGCTTCTCTCATTGTAGCTTATGAAATGTTTTGCTAAAATGATCATCTACATTACACTATTTTGTGTAAGAGTAGTTCATGATACAAGGAGATGAAGTGACCTTTCTAAGAACATTTTGGGCCACAATTGCTCATCTCTTGGACTTTTTCTGTTATTTTTCCTAAAACAGCTTTATACCTGTGTGAGACCATATTTACAACAAACTGATAGAATGTGAAAATGTGTTATGCTATACATTTTTGTCTAGTTTTTAAAGATTTGTTCATGTGTATGATTGTTTTGTCTGTGTATATGTATGTATACTATGTACATTGCAGATACAGAATTCTCAGAGGTCAGAGAGAATGCTGGTCTCCTATGACTGGAGCTGTAGATGACTGAGTGGACAGGACCTCTCAAGAACAGTAAGAGTTCTTAAGCACAGAGATATCTCCCTAGCACCTGCACAAAAGTTTTCAAATGAGATTCCTTATTACATAATGACAATATTAAGAAGTGTGTGAGTTTGTGTTGAATGGTTTTATTTGGTCATATCTTATATACTGCATTCTTAGTTGACATTGTCAGTGCAAACTTAAGGAATTAGAATTTATAAAACAATTGATTTTAATATATTTTAATGTAAATTCACCTTCAAATAATGCATTATAGTATATGCTAAAATAGGTCTTTTCTCTTATAATAAATATTAGTTTCATAGAAATACACATAGATTAAAAATGCAGATTTTCGATAAGCCATGCTTATCATTCTTATCCTCTATATAGTTATTGTTAACTCTTCCACATTTTAAATTCTTTTTACTGTGTTTTTTTTAATAAATACAAAATAAAGGAAAAAAAAATAATCATGAAAAAAAAAAATGCAGATTTTCTTGAACCAAGTATTTAATTTAATAAATTATATAATGTAACAATATGACATAGGCTATTGTTATGAATAACATACAACCTCAAAACTGAACAACATGAAGTGATATGAAGATTTGCTTACCTCTTTGCTCTGAGCTATTTGGCCCTGCTGTGAATAGAGAGAGGGAGGTTAGGGTTATCTGATGTAGGATGCCCTCTGCTGGGATGCCTGGAGATTTTGTCCCTATAATACCACGTCATTCCTGAAAGCATGGTAAACTCAGTCTCATGGTGAATACAGGGTTTGTAGAGAAAGTTGGGCCACAGGCTTTCTGAACCCAGCCTCAGAATGGCCACAGTCACCTCCACTTCCTTCACTTGACTGAAGCAAGTCACACAGAAAAGCCCAGACTCACAGTGTGAGGAAGATTCCATCCTTTGGTGTCAGGATCCCCAAGTTCACACTGCTGAGATTTTTCATATAGAAAGGGATCAGATGGGACCATTGTGCCATCTGCCAATCACTGATTCCTGTACCAAATCTATGATTCTTGTCTGATCTAGCATCAGTATTTTAAGACAATCTATCTTAAATTTGTCACTTAAATCTATCTGTCACTTCTAATCCTAACCACATTTTCACTGATGTGGCTGACCACAATAACTTCTTGGTTTATATTCCTACATTTACTCCTGACCATTACTATCCAGCACCCCAAGTACTTTCTATCCTATGATGTTTACATTTACTATATTATTAGAAGTGGTAATTCAATGTCTGCCACCTATTTCTTTGACCCAATGAATGCTTCATAGGGTAAACACTGATCATATGTATCACTACATATAGTAGTCATTTCATAAAAGTTTTAGATATATTACAAAGAAGCATTTTACTAAAAATGTCATTTTAACTAAAACATGGAAGAATCTTTCTAAAGCTTTCCATTTTAAATATGAATTTCATTATTTCTGTGGCAATATACACAATTGGGCATGCCATGTCTTCACTATAATAAATGAACTTTCATTATGGAAGAAATATTGAATTGTCCAATGAATTAAAAGCAAAAACTTTATACATAGAGAAGAAGTTTTCAAAATAAGCGTAGTAGTGTATTACTGCATTAATACAATGTACATAACCAGAGTCAAAAAGAGGTCTTGGCTCACTAAAGGCCTATGCTCAGAGCTATAATCTCCATATGGGAGAGTGCTCACTAGAAGCAAATTTTATTAACTCTACAGAGAGAAATAAAATTTTCCCATCATGAAAAATGGGCATCAGGTGCTTTTATCAGCTGTTAATCAGGAGAAATGAGAGGAGCTGAACAAGTTAATGAAGAAAGCAGCCATTGTGAAGGCAGCTGTATTAAGGGAAGCTTTGTGATTGTTAATTAGGTGGTAGCCTTGGGAAATACACTGCAAGGGTGAGAAATGGAGGAGGAAGCAGGATGTTGCAAAGCTTCTCTTTAGGTAGAGAGCATTGAAATATGTGTTTATGCTCAAATGTTTTGAGTCATTTGAAAACTACATTTTGAATATGAGACAGATGGTATTTGGGAGATTCTAGACAACCTTTTAACTTCATAGACCTTCCATGCATTGGTAATAATTAGATTATATGTGTGAACAATTATTTATATCACTCTTGAGCATGAATAGTTTGGGAGCACATTGTAATGTGCATTTGTAGCTTTGGAAACTTCCAAATATCCAATTTTTTTTTTCATAGCAGGAAAAACACTTCTGCCTCTGGGAGCTTCACAGAATCAGGATCCTCCTCCCCATTCCTCCCAAGAAAGCTGCATTCTGAGTTCCTCACGTTTTGCTCTGCAGCTAGGACACAGGCATGTGACCTGGGCATGGACAGTCAATTAGACCCACACAACATTATAATATGAAGAGTGTGGAAGGAAAGAAGCCATTTTATTGTCTGAAGCAATGACATGCAGGGCCAAGAGGCCACCAGGCCCTGTGACATGTACTGACTGAGTGACAGGTACAGCCGTAATGGTCTGTGTCAGCGAGTCCTGTTCTCACTGGGCAGGTTGGACAGTGACTCTAGATAATGTCCATCTGCTGCTTCATTTCTTTGATTGTCCATGAATAATTTTTAGAAAACTTTGTAAGTCCCTTTTTTTCTTCCAGTAATTTCGTTTAATCTTCCCTAAAAGCGAGACCATTAATTTTGTTTATGCCTCAGAAAATATGTCTAACTCCCCACAATGGAAACTACAAAGCATTTTATGAGTCTCTTATAATAGGCAATTATCATTCTTCATATTATATAACCTTCTATGAGTGTGTGACCCATTGTCACCTAAACACTGAGAAGTTTCTTTAGCAGGAATCAAGCTCCTGTTACGTTGGCTTCCTAACATATGTTTTTTCTTTTTAATCTTTTTTATCACAATTTAAAATTATAACTAATTTAGTTATTCTCATGTTTTCCTCTGTTAAAAATAATTAAATAAACTTATCTTTAAAAATGTCCTTTTAGTCTTTTCATATTCATGGTGTGTTTTCGACAGAAAAAATACTTACATCTACAGCTAAAAATAATTTCTTTTCTGGGAGAAAGGTTAAGTAGCAATTGATAAATGGCAATGTGTGCAAGATTAATTACCTGTGTGACTCAACATTCATTTATTGAAAGTATTTGATAAATCAGTATAGTGATAAGTCAGGATTCTGTTGATCTTTAACTTCTCCTTCAGAACCCTGCTGCATCTAGTAGAGTAGGATGTGGGAAAGCTGAGTATGTTTTCTCTGGGGCCGCAAATTCCTAGAGCAGTTTACCAGCTGAGTGTGAAACAGGAATTAGATTCTATGAGTGACACTGCAAAAGGATTGCCCAACAACACTTGGAGTGACTGTTAACAGGCATAACATTGAACAGTGTAGAGATGCACAGACAGCTGAACATAGAACAAGTGATGCTGGTGTTGTGTAATAAAGAAAGCATTTGTGACTTAAAAACAATTGCTAGAAAGCCGAGTACTCAAAAGCACCGAGGAGTTACAACAGAGGAATGCTCAGGTGACTTTTTTTTTTTTTTAAGATGGAGTTCTGAAGAGCTTGAGGTCTATGGCAGTGCTATGCAAGAGTATGGCCCACAGCCCTATCTGTGTGCAGACCTCTCCCACTCAGCAGGGAGTTATATAACTTATACCAAGAGGGCAGTCAGTTAGTTTATTTAGCATAGCTATTTCTCTCAAAAAGAAGTCCTTGATGAGGAGGTTATTACCCTTCAAAGAAAACAGTCCACTTTGTGTACCTTCCAATGTGAGCAGAAAGACTTTTGTAGATAATAAATGTGTGAACAGCAGAAAACAAGTGAGTCCTCTACCTGGGGGATGACAGAATATGACCACACATTAACATACATTTCAGCACACATTTTTAAATTAATATGTGTTTTAGGATCCTCATTGAGTATTGATTTTTTCACAAAGACAGGACAAGTCTAGACATAAAACACTTTTCTTAGACCAAGAGGCTGTTTCGTATGTAAAAGCTCTTGATGGTAAGCCTGCCAGTCTGAGTTTGGTCTCCAGGAAACATGGCCACAGAAGGGAAGAAACTACTGCAAGTTTTACTCTGAGCAACACACTAATACACACATCATGACACATGTTCCACTTCCTCAAATAATAAATAACAAATTAATTAATTAATTAATTAATTAATTAATAAAATTTAAAAAGCAATACAATAGTTTTCTTAATTCTTTGTTAATTCTTAATTTCTTAGTTTACAAAGATATCTAAGATAATATCATTGAGATTTTTCCAATTCATAAGTAAATTATAAAAATAACAATACACTCAACTATTATTTTACTTTTAATAAGTATTCCACTAGAAAGCTATCTATTCCACTCAATATTTATCTTAAGTGAATATTAGTTGATTTGTTTCTAATCTTAATTTGTATATGCAAGTGAGGTCTTGAAAATTAGGAGTACTCATGGAAAAAATAAAAATAATAGTGATAACTAATAACGATAATAATAGAAGTCTTCTTCTTTTTCTTCACTTATGGCATTCAAAATGGGATGGCTTAGTTATCATTTATTCAAGTAAAGTTTCAATGTTAAAAACTAAAAATGGTTTTGATCGTAATGAATTTAAACTAGGGATAGTCAAAACTCACCTGTAAGAATGGGTGCCAGAGAGGTAATCTGCTAAAGATACCAACAGAGAGATAGTGAAAGCATCTTGGGAAATGCTAGAAGCATCCCAAATCTGCCTGTGCTATTCTCCATGGTAAAAATGAACCATGCTTATTTATATTTAAATTAGCCAAACTAAAAAAAGGTAGGAAGTCAGCCTTTTGTCATAGTGGCCAAAAGTTATGGCACCCACATGAAGTTCAAACACTTTCAGAATTGGAAGCTGTGGTGAAATGTTCTGTATGCTGGAAATAAAGTAACTGATTTGGCCTATGTACAGCACCATAGAAGTGGGTGGAGAATCAGAGGGCAGGCAGGTAGGAAAGGGTGGAGTTAGTCAGTCTCCATCCGACACCGGAAGGAGGAACATGTAGAGGTACGAGGCTGAGCCACGGGCTCAGCCATGGGCTAAGCCATGTGGCAGGAAGATGAATAGAAATGAGTTGATTTAAGATGAAAGAGCTAGCTAGTAATGTGCTTAAGACATGGGCCAAACAGTGCAAAGGATATAAGCGTGTGATTCATTTCTTTGAGGGACAAAAGCCGCTATGCGGGAACCAGGTTCCAACCACCGCAGCTGCCTTGCCAGGTACAAACCTCCCGGACCCAAAATGACCTCGGGAAAAACTTACTACAACAGGGAGCATTTCTCAATTCAGTCTACAGATGCTTAAACATTAAAGTTCATGCAAGTTTTCCAAATTCAGACAAATCCAAGATTTGAAATGTTTCAGTCTCTGGATGAGAAATAAGCCTTCCTCAAAAACTGGATTTGATTTAAGTCAATCCCTTTCTTTATTGCTGATTTTCAGGGGACATGATGTACTTGACTGCAAAATAAATTACTTAAGAAAAATGTGTTTGACTAGACAGTATATATACATTCACTTTGGGGGCCTTGACATTAACATCTCCCCTTTTGCTTCTTAGTTTTCTTTGCAGATTTTAAGGATTTTAGCTTTCACCTTTCCATTCTTCATGCATGTTGCATTTTACAATATGAGAACATAGAGTAGGATCAGTAGTATTTCTAGAAGCTTATTAAAATGCAGATAATTATATGCATTCTGAAACCTACTAAACCAGGATGTACATATAACATGTGCTCCATGTACTACTCATTACCATTAGATATCTGTCTAGAATTCAAATATCTATGGCTGAAAACAACACAGAGTATTCAGAATACTCATAACTGCAACGATAAATTAGGTTGCTTCTTTTGTAACCATTTATCCAGAGTTATAGATATTAAATTGACCATCATTTTCTGAATTGAACATTTGTTTGAGAATGTTTCCTCCTTGCGGGAGTCTTTGACAGAAACTGAGTCACCAACACTACAGTCTGTCTTCTAACAATGGTGTGTCAAATGAGCTCTATATGTTAAAATAAAATGTTTCTTTTTGATGTGTCATAAAAGATGACACACAAAGAGACAAATGTATCATTTGATGCCTTTGACTAGATGATAACAATTTAATAAAAAATAACTTGGTACCGGCAGCTTTTAATTAAATGCTGAAATTGGGAGAATAACTAGAAACAATATGCCCAAGTATCATATAATTAATTACATCTCATCATTGTCTTTGTAATGTATGGGCTTCTCACTTTTGCCTGGAAATTGCTTCAGCTCAAATTAAGTGTTAAAAAATACTCTGAAAACCTAGCTTCAGAAGAGCAGAGGGCTGATGCTTTTTTCAACCATGTTTACCCACTGTTGATAATTCCTCGTCAGCTTATCCACAGTGAAAATAAACAGCTCATTTCCCAAAAAACAAATTCCAGCAGCATAGGAAGCCAAACTTCAAATTGTGAGTAACAGAAAAACAAAATAAGAGCCTAGCCTAAGCACCATGCAGGTACTAACCATGACAGCAAAATCAAGACCAGTCAGACTGGAGTCCCACCTCACCACAAATGACCTTGAACAGACATAAACTAGCATAAAAGATGATGATTCTATTTTACATACTTCACACATGTGAAAGACTTCTCTGTGTTATTGTCTTTCAATAGATAGGTGCACACATAATGTTTGGTGAAAATTCTGAATCCATAATTTTTCTGTAGTCACCAGTTTTACTGTATTATTCTAGACTCTTACTTTTCTTTTTTTTATTATTATGAACAAAGAAGTCACACTTTCTAACCTTGTATATTCTTATTCAAGATCCCTTCCCCCTCCCACCACATCAGGTCATTCTTTCTTCTCCACAAATCCCCATCCCCTCCCTGGGCAGGCAGCAGACAGTCCCAAGGTCCCACTGTCCCAATATTGCTTAGTTCAGCCTCCACTCCTGGCAGATCCAGTTTTCTCCCTCCAACCTCAAGACTGAGTCAGGTGTTCCTCTAGGGGGAGTGGGATCCAAGGAGTCGGTTAGTATCTTAATTTATTTATCCATCTATTAAATGTATTTGACACATTGTTCTGCAAAGAGGGTGGCAATTTAATCAGAAAAGTCCTCCCTGTTAATGAGCTGAAATGATCTAGCTAAGACTTGAAGAGCATGAGCCAGTTGGCCTACTGAGTCAGCCATTAGAAGCTGAAGGCATTTCTTCTAATGAGTTCTTAGAGCACCGATAGGTTTTGAATTATTGTGGCTACTATGACCACTTACTTTCTTTGTAATGATTTCAAGCACTAGTTTAGTCTCACAGCCTAAAAGCTACAAGTATGAAGCTGGCATCAATGGGCTGAAATCAAGGCATCACCAGGGGCTACTTCATCAAAAACTTCTGTGAATAGGTATTCCCCTTGCATCTTGCAACTTCTGGTAGCTTACAATATTAGCTTGTAGTCATAATTCAATATTCTAGGCTGGCATCTTTAAAATTCTAATTATATAGCTTCTAACTATGTCTCTTTCAAAGGATTCATGTGTATACCTGAATAATCCAAGCTAACCATTATGAGTTCAGATTCTTATTTTTACCTAAAAAGTCCTTGACCTGGTATGTAGCATTTGCAGGTTTTCAGAAGTAAGCCTGGGCTATCTTTGGAGGCTGCTTGTTTCAGCTTGATAAAAAGCTTCAAAAAATTTCCCTTTAAGTTTTCACTTATTGAAAAATATTTATGAAGAATACTGGGGCTTCACAAGGACCTTATTCAACAAGGAATCTGAATGAGGCATAATCACAGTCACAAAAATCCAACTTTATTCCTTAGGGTTGGGGTATCAGAACCTCTAAGGTGGTTCCCTAAAACTCCATTCTCTGTACTGAGACATATTTTGGTTTAGAAAGAGCCAAAAGGCACTGTTCATAAGTGTAACTAGAGTTGGTTCAGATCAAAATGTTACTGATGGTGGTTAGTGGGTAGACTGGGTATTCCTTGGCTGTTCTTGTCTTACTCAGAATCATAATAAAGACACACGCAGATTGCAAAGTGACAAGAAAGCTCTATTCAAAAGCAAAGTGACAGCACAGACCGGATATGCTATCAAGAGTGACAGTGAACTTCTTCAGTTAAGAATTCAAAGTTCAGGGTTCAAAAGTTACTGTCCACAGGCTTTCTTGTGGAGTATAAGACAAGAGGGGTATTGTTTTTGGTGGGTAGAATATGGCCAGTTCTCTACTTTGATTGACCGATTTGAATAGTGTATGATTTTATTTTTCTATTATGCTCCTCCCTTCCCATGGTGAATCTGATTTTAATCATATCCAGGCCCAAATTTGCATAAGCTATATATGATAAACAGGTCTGATGTCCTTAAAAGTTCATTCAGAGGACACAGTTCACCTTACTGCTCATGTGTCTGATACCAAGCCAGGCCAGATGGGCTGGCTGCACATAGTTCTTAAGTGTGTTTAAGTGAAAATGGAACATTAACAAAGTTAACTCATTTCATTCTTTGAAGCAGGGTATACATGGAGCTCAATATAGGTGTCAGGTCCCAAGTTGCCAAGTGCATTTGTTAGAAGGATGTATGCATAGCCTAAGCCAAGTGGAGTCATTGATTGCTAAGCTGTGTCTTATGTTTGCCTGCCTCAAAATCAGTCAGACTTTTGGCTACTGAAACTGTATACATCATCATACATAATATTAGAGCACTTACTTAGCTGAAGCTAATTCCCCAAAGAATGTATTATAAATACATAATTTTCAGGTCAATTGCATGTAAAAATCAAGACAGACCAGGTATGAGAGCATTAGATAAGAAGTTTCTGGGTCATTTTCCTGCCAATGAATCCCAGTACAGAATTTATAATGAAGTCTGTTCATAGCAATGCAAGAACTCTCCCTAGGACATCCTAACAAAGAGAGAATCAGTGACAGCCTCACTGTAAACTCTCCTTTTTCCTTGCATGAATACATCTGGAAATGTTTCTTTATGACAACTACACCCGAGATTGACACAATTTTCAAAATATGACATTCAGAGAAAAGGATGCAAATAAATCATAAAATTAACATTTTTGTGATAGATCTACCTGAATTTGTATATGGGTATGTGTACATGTGTGCACACATGTATGCCTGTGTGTTTTAAAGAGTAGAAGTCTAAAGCAAATAGCAGAAACAAGAGATAACTCATGTAATAGTAAGTACCATAGGAATAGCATTGTCTGCTTGAGCAGAACTTGGTCTATTTGCTTAAACTAAAGATGCCTCAGGGATTTTAGCTAGAAGAATAATCATCTGTGTGTATAATTTATTTATGGGATATTTAGATGCCTTTAACACATGGGATAGAACAATTAAAATCTGCTATCATCTGATGAATGAGAATGATTTGATAAAATAATACCTTTTTGCTTTTCTTTATGAGTGGATCTGCCTGAGTTTCAGTGATAACCTTGGCTAGACAGGGAAGAAAAAGAGTAAGATGATTTTCTTCCTTTTTTACTTGGCTTTTCCATGAAAGAAATAGTGTACACTTGGCACCTCATGTTTATAGTGCCATCTGTCTCTTGGTTCCCATGCTGTGAACAGATCGACAGTAGCATGTGGGTGGGGGAAGATCCTTATTAGAATCTTCCCTAAGAAGGTCAGCTCTGTGACACTGAATGCCTTTAGGTGATGGGGGAAAGATAATACATTGCTTTATTCAGCTTTCCCTTCCTTATGCTATAAGAAGTTTTACATAAGGTAAGACTACTGCTGGCCTCCAGCCCCTCTTTTCATCTTTCTAAGGTAGGGTTTAAAGTAGGAACAAAAATGTAAGGAACCCCAGTAATGTGGATATATATTACATATTTAATAAAACCTGAATATTGGGGAAAGAGCACACAGTCAAATCCTAGGAAGACAGCTCAGGAAATTCTTAAACCTTGAATACAATGATAAACAGCTTAGTCAGTCACACACACCTTTAATCCCAGCACAGGGAAAGCTGGGAGTGGTGAACAACACCCTTGATCCCATAACTCCAGAGAAAGAACTTCTGTTTCTGTGAGTTCAAGGCTACATGACTTTAATCCTAATCTGGATGGGATAGGATATATAAGGGTTTGTAGAAATCAGGCAGAGACAGAAGCAACTGGGAGAAGTGACTGGCAGAAATGACTGACAGAAGCCTCAGGAGTGACGCTGAGGAAGTTGTAAGACAGCTGAGTGAGAATTAACTGTGGTGCTTCCTCTCTCTGATATTTCAGCCTTCCCCCGATATTTGGCTCTGAGTCTCATTCTTGCTACTAAACAGTAATCATTTGCCAAAGTCATTAATTTGCAAAGTCTGCATTCAGGAAAGAAAAGGAGGAAGGGGTTTTTCTCTGCTTGATGACTGAAGTCCTAGTTAGTGTTGCTAGTAGAAATGGTGAAGAATAGATATTGTTAGAACTCCCAAAGTCTTAACTAGTTGCCTTGTTATGCCCCTGAAGACCTTCACCCTCAGCAACTGACCTTGCTACAAAGCCTGATATATTAAAGTACCTTTTCACATTTTTATCTCCAGACTAAATATCTGAAGTAGTTTGAGTAGATACTGATCCTCAATTTATAAATAAAAATATTGAGGCTAAGAGCTGTCAAGCAATTTGCCCAGCTGGCATAATGATTATTCAGTAGGATGGAGATTGGATCCCAGAAATTATCCCAAAAGTCACATTGCTAACCATGGTAGTCATGCTCAAGTGGGATTTGCTTTTTTCTCATGTTTACTGCAATTTCACTCCACCCTTGTAACTCCGTGGCAGATGTCCCAGGACTCTGGTACTTCTAATATTCTTGGTTGTCCATTGCAATGGTTACTCAGAACCTCTCTAAAGGTATTCCCACCTTGCCACACAGTAACAGATGCTCTCCATAGACGTCTCAATCTTTTATCATTGCCTTCAAAAGCAATACTACATGAACAAATTTTAAAGGACCACAAGATTTAGGAACATGATATATAGCCAAATGCCTTTGGTCCACAGCTGTATCTATACTGACTCTACAGAAATAGTTCTTAAGGCAGTTGCTTACAAGAATCAAGGAACCCCTTCAACAAAAGTTTTCTGCCTTTGCATACATTGAAATCCCCTCAAGATCATGCCTGTAATGAGCAAAGTTTGTTTTTTTCCTTAGGACACCCTCTCTCCTGTCACAGTGAAACACATGGTTGTCTACTACAGCACCAATCATTTTATCAACTACAACTGCCTTTTAAGCACCATCTTTAGTACCGAATTGCCTTGAAATCTCCCCTACCAAACAAATCAGATGTCTTCTTCAAACTTAGCCGCACTCAAAATCTCAAGACACAAGCAGAATAAGGCTTGGTTCTCAGAAAAAGCATCACATAAATGGCCCCTAGTCCAGTTAGCACTAGAGTGCTTGTTACCCACTGAAGCTGTAGGAGCTCACCCTTCATCATACACATTTCTCACAGCATTACTCTCTTCCAAGCCTCCACTAGGACAGTCCATTATGTTCTGCTTCAAACATAATATTTCTAGACAATATACCTAACACTTGCACGTCTCAGCCCCGAAACAATTCAAGTAGTGTAAAAAAAAAAAAAAAAGAAAAAAAAACCCACATAGTTAGGTTTATCACAACAGTAGCTTCACTCCTCTGTACCAATATTCTGTCTTAGTTCTATCTCTAGCTACTGTGGCAAACACCCTGACAAAGGCAACTTAAAGCAGATAGGATTTATTTTAGCTCAAAGTTTCAGAGCGCAGTCGAAAAGTCAAAGCATATGGAAAGTGAAACAGCTAGTCACACTTTTGATCAAGAACAGAGAAAGAGAAAATGCATGCATACTTAGTGCATCCTCCTCATCCTCCTGCTTGTCCTCCTTTTCTTCCTCCTTTTTCTTCTATCTATTTAAGATATCCATGTTAAAGGAATGGCCTATCTTTAGTGAGCATTGTTCTTATGTAAGATGGTGTAATGAAGATAATCCCCTCAGACATGCCCACAAAACAGTCTGAATTAGATAATAGCTCACTGATGTTTTCTTCTCAGGTGAGTCTTGTCAATTGACAGTTAAAACTAACCCTAACAACTATGACTAAAACTAACCCAAGACATTTCATTAAAAAGAAAAAGTTAACTGGAGGATAATAGTGGAGCAGAATTTGGTAGTTTTGTGTGACAAATAGGTCCAAACCAGCCAAGGTTTGGAAATATCAGCCCAAGATTTTTGTGTGTTTTTATTGAAGAAGGCTTAGCTGTATGAAACCCTAGAAACCACCTAGATAGAACTTTTATTTTCAAGCATTTAGTTATTTGGGTAACATATCAATTATCTGCTGCTGTGATAATGCTTCATGATATCCTTAAAACCATGGTAGTTTCTTGTTGGAAGCACTTATTGCTCATAGGTCTTTATTAAGTTAAAAAATTGGGTGGACAATTATTATTGTTTTGACTTGTCTGAGTTTGCTCATCTGTCTATGCTTGTTCACATTTGTATGCTTAGGCAGGTCTCAGATGGGAACTGAGATAACCTTCATCTGCTCCTTTTGCCTCTTGTCTTCCAACATGATAGATGAGGCATGTTCTCAAGGTGAAAGCAGTAGCGTAAGAGTAAGAACACATGTCTCTCTAAAGCTGGAGTAGAAAGCTACTCTGCAGTCTGTTGGGTTGATCTTATACACAGCCATGCTGCCATTTAGTGCCAGATAATCACACAAAGACTTATATTAATTTTATGTTGATTGACCTATGTCTCAGACATATTGCTCAATCTAATTTCATTAATTTTTTTAGCCATATGGCTTGGTACCTTTTCTCAGGGAAGCATGGTTGTCTTTTTTCCTTTGCTCTGCTAGCATCTCTCTGGTATCTCTGCTAGTGTCTCTGCTCTACTCTTCCTGTTTCCAGAGTTTTCTTAGTCTGATAGCCCCACCAACTTTTTTTGTCTGCCTTCAGCCAATCAAAATTTTTATTAAACCAGTAGGCAGGAAAATTACTTACAATGTAACAGAATATAGTCCCACTACAAAAATACATAGTACATCTTAAAATATATATTTACTTGTTAATTGCATGGATTTGTCATTTCAGCATCAACATTTATTGTCTTCATAACATTCATCCATCAAAACCTGTAATTATGTATTTAATTGTTTAATTAATTTTAATTGTCTTTTTTCTTCCTAAGATATTGTTTCTATGAGGTGAAAGGGCCATGTCTGATTCATGCATAATTCACTCTCCAGTCCCTAACAGTGTCTATTCATTTAAGCTCTGTGTATACTTGTTAGATATCATTTTATGAAAGTAAGTTCTTGTATATACAAGTGTCCAGTAAAGCACAAGCAAAAAATATACTATTGAGATATAAATCTTCTCTCTTCCAGAACATTCTACTAATCAAGGGTCACAAATAATAAAAATTGGTAATAGATATCTCCCTATAAGAATCAGATTTTTAAATTAATTATTAATATGAATTAATAATTTAAATAATAATCCAAAAATATTTGAAATAATTTAATATTTTTAAATGATAATTTAATAATTTTAATAATATTACTAATTAATTAATTGCATTATGTTTTCTTAAGTAAGGACTCCATAAACCTTTTAGCTAACTGGAGCATAGCCTATCTAGAGTATTTTATTTTATTATTTACTATTTCACTTTATTATTATTTTTATTCTGGATACAAGTGTCATGTATGATCAGAAGCAGAACAAGAGGGAGGATACTGACAGAATAGCCCCCATAAGAGTCACCTTGATCTCTCTATAACCCTTGTATAGATGGCAGTGTAGAAGAGGAGTAGATGGGTACCCAAAAACCCACTACAATTATCAGCTCTACTGGTGGAATTCCAGTCTCAGGAGAGGCCAGGGGACTGTATTGTATCACAAGATGTGGCAACAACAATGATGGTAGTTTGATACTGCAGTGGTGTGGACTATAATGTCTAATTTTGTTCTGGGATTCTGATGATGTTTCTACTTGTGCTTTGTTTTTTGTTTTGTTTTTAATTTTTCTAAGGTGAAAATATGAGCAAGTTATAATCAGAGTTTTAAAATATGTGATATTTTTCACTTATGTTAGCTATAAGTTTGAGGGTTATAATTGCAGGAAATGCAAATAAAATCTACTCTAAGTGGTACACATACCAAGTACTATTAAGTGAGCAGGTAAATTTATCAGCAGCCTAAATGCTTAAAATGTTTAATTGATGTTAACATACACAAGCTTTTTAAAAGAATTTTAAACTTAGAAACAACTTTAATTCATACTTTTGTATTTTATGCACAGCATAATTTTTATCTAGAGGTATTATGACTTATTAGTATTCATGCTGACCTCTGTAACTTTAATTCAACCTAATAAGCCTACAGATCATTTTAATGACTCAGTTGACCCTAGAGAAAATTCTCGCATGCCAATCTTTAATTCAAATGAATTTTCTAAAGATTACTTAGCATTAAAAGTTTATTATAAAGCTTTGGCCATTGATTATTGACATTTTTATATTCTCCTTAAACTTCTCATATGCTCCTTAAACTTTCCATATTGCTCTATTATTCATGTTATAGAATATACATAAATGTGTTTTGTTATTTGCTGGGGATGTTTAAAAAAACTTAATGGATTTTACTCTGTCACACTTTAATGACTACAAAATTCATCTATGCAAAATATCTGAATTGCAAATAAGACAGTTATCAGTAGTATACTTCATCTCCACTGCAAACTATCTGCTCTAAAACAGACATATTTAAATGTTAAAACAAAAGTCAACTAGCTGATGTCAGCTTTTCTACTACTAATATTAATTCCTATTAATTCTTTCCTGAAAAAATTATTAAATTGCTGTTTGAAATCTCACCATTTTCCTCTCTTATCACTGTCACTACAAAGGTTTCTAAGTTATCACAGTAAGTCACAGGTTTGTTAGGAATGGTGGTGTCAAATATCAGAGCAAGTACAAACATGTGAAATGCTTAATGTAGATTCATAATTATTCATTAAAGTATATTAATAGTGTATACACATATAAACATGAATAAATTTGCTTCATACATATATATGAAATTCCCTTTATGTACATATATATGCATAATATATCCCCTTTATGCACATACATATAAAGGGGATATATTAGCATGTACATAAAGGGGATATATTAGAATGGTTCATAGGTTATGATCCAGCAAGTACAAAAATGACTATTGAAACAAAGTTTCAAGAATCTAGTAGTTCTCAGTCCACAAGGCTGGATGTATCAGCTGGTTGGTTTTCAGTATATATCAAATTCTCAAAGAAGTAGGTTCTAATGCCAGTAAAGGAATGGACTTGCTAGTGAGACCAAGAGAAAGTAGGCAAATAGCAAAATATTCTTTATTTTAGTTTCTTTATACAGGTTGCTGGCAGGTGTGGCCCAGGTTTAAAATGGATCTTCCTACCTCCACAAATTGGTATCGAAAATGAGTCTTTCTACTTCAAATGATTTAATTATGAAAGTCCCACACAGGTGTACCCAGCAACTTTGATTTAGCAAACTCCAGATGTAGTCAAGTTGACAAACAAAAATAGCTATCACACATGGCTCCTGAGAATTGCTGGTGAAGACATAATGCAAATTCAGATGCACTGCATGTATGACCACAATGCAAATACCAGACAGACATGTGTTAAAATCATTACATTTTTGTCACAGTGGGAAAATAGGATTATTAAAATTTAATTTTCCTTTTAAATAATTTCATAGTGTTAGTTTAGTGGTTTACATTTATGGCTTTTTTTTCTGTCTGTTAGACAGCACCATGTAAATATAGTATTTAGAGTTAAGTAAGGAGATGAGTTTCACAAAAAAATCTGTTGCTTAATGAAACCCCAGGTCCTTGGTAAAGTAGTATCCACCTAAGCTTTTTATCAAATGCTGGTGTCCACAGGACTCCTGAAGCTTTTTCTTGCTATATATCATATCATAGATTTGTAGTGGGATTATGTTGTTACATTGTAAATAATTGTCGTGCCTACTGGTTTAATAAAAATGCTGACTAGTCCAAGACAGACAGGAAGTATGGGCGGGATTACCAGACTAAGAAAACTCTATGATCAGAAAGAACAGAGCAGAGATGCCATAGAGAAGCCAGAGACACACCACAGAGATACCATGGTGAGACACCAGCAGAAGCAGAGGAAAGAAGCTGAAATGCTGCTCTGAGAAAAGGCCCCAAGCCGCATGGCTAAACAAGATAAGAATCATGGGTTAGATAAAAAATTAAGAGTTAACAAGTTAAATGCCTAGGCCCTAGGTCAATCAGCATAAAATTAATATAAGCATCTGTATGTTTCTGTGGAACAGCAGGACTGCGGCTGTACAGGTTTGGACTATGGGCCAGAAGGCCAGAAACTTCATATTACAATAGATTTGCCCCTTCTTGGCTCTCATTTGGCTTTTGAGAAACATTTCCTACTCACCACTAACAAGAGTGAGTTGTAGCTATACCATTCATTGCTTAAAATTGAGTTTTTATGCATTAGACCAAAAGTAAGCAAGGAAAGCCAAACAATAATAATTTGAACTCACTAATTAAGGTTCAATGAAAGAAAATAGTCAATTGCTTGCAATAAAATGGTCACTGGTGCTTGCCATTTTAATCTGTATGCTGTGTATTCTATTTAGCAACTTCAGGAAATTGTATGAGAACCTGTATTCACAGTTTTACATTTTCTCCAGACCCTTACCACATGTATTTAGCAGCAACCTATAATGTCCGAACTACTATCAAGAAAGCACATATTTATCTTTTGGTTAAAAGTGTGTGAAATGATAAATATATATGTTAAAACACAGGTTTCCCTTTTTGAGATAGTCTCACTACACAGCTCTGATGGTCTCAAACTCACTACATAAGCCAGGATGTCTTCAATTTCACAAATTTCCACTTGCCCCTGCCTTCCAAGCACATTGCCTTGCCCAGGCAGATTTCACATTAAATTTTTATGCTATACTTAGATAATTTTGTAAAGTAGAACTCTCTACATGAGAAGTGTCATCACTGTTAAATTTGATTATGTGAAAATTGAAATTTTCTTATGTTATACAGCAAGTTCTCTGGCAAAATTTACCATTTAGTTTTAAAAGATTTTAAGGGAATCAAAAAAAACCTACATTGCTTCTTATTAGATAAAGTAGTCATTGCCCTTGTTTATTTTAATTTATATGCCATCTCATATAGCTTTATATATATTAATAATTATTTTAAAACTATACTTTTATATAAAACTAATTTAACATGTATGTCTTTAGAACTATGTTTAGAAGAAATTCCTTTCCCTGGTGTCAGACAGCATCTGTAGATAGATGTGAGCAGATGGGATGGTAGCTTGGGTATCTACATTTTTTAAACAATTCATGTTTGAAGCTAGATTATATTGCTCTTTCCAAGAAAAGTAAGTTGTTTCCAGAGAAAATTTGCTGAACTTGAAGTGACACTTGATAACATAGGGAAGCAGATATGAACTTAACAAGCTGAAAGTTCTGGAAAAACCATCACATCTACTTTCTTTAGTCTACCACAGGTGTTTTCACTGCTAAACGGAGTCAGTGACCCTTAGCTCAGGTTCAGACATGGTGTTTGTGTCTATAAGGCAAAATTTGTGTTTTCCTCTAGTATTTTCCTATTTTCTAATGCTACTAAAGAAGCCTCAAGCTACAAGTGAAACCAAAAGATCATATTTCTTTGCCTTTAGAAAGGTAAAGTTGGGCTGGAGAGATGGCTCAGCTGTTAAAGGCTAGGCTCACAACCAAAAATAAAAGAAAGGTGAAGTCCCACATTGTAGCACTATAGTGTGGCAAAGGAGATGACATACATGGTTGATAGAGAATGAGTGTGGGTTGTAAAAATGTAACAGGTTTTGCATGTTATATGTCATATTAGAGGTCTGTTTGCTAATAAATATAAAAATTAATAATAAAAGTGGAAACAATTTATATTCTTTTACATTCATTTACACTCAACCCTCTCTATGACCTTAGACAATAAAGTACAGGTGGTTTAAGCAACCTTCTTTTTTTTTTCTTTATTTATTTTGTATTTACCAAAAAAAAGAGTAAAATGAATTTAAAATGCTGAAAAGTTAACAATAACTATAAAGAAGATAAAAATCATAAGCAAGACTTAGCAAGGGTGATAATGCAAATAAGATTGCTACACATATATTTACTTTACTTTGTGTTCAGCTTTCCCTATGAATTTTTTTTCCATCCCTGTGTATCCTTATTCAAGGTCCCTTCCCCCTCCCACCACATCAGCTCATTTTTCTTCTCCCCAACTCCCCATCCCCTCCCTGGGCAGGGAGCAGACAGTCCTATGCTCCCACTAACCCAATAATGCTTGGATCAGTCTCCACTCCTGACCAAATCCAGTTTTGTCCCCCCTCCCTCAAGAGTCAGTCAGGTGTTCCTATAGTTGGAGTGGGATCCAAAGGGTCAGTCCAGGGTGTTTCTGATCCCAAGCTGTTCAGTGGTTGTGGTTTGCAGCTTGGGCATGCTTGGCTCTTTTTTCTTGTTTGTTTGTTTAGAGACCACTAATGAGTGAGTACATCCCTGCTTATCTTTCTGAGATTGTGACACCTCGCTCAGGAGGATATTCTCCAAATCCATCCATTTGCCTGCGAATTTTAGGATATCATTTTTTCTTACTGCTGAGTAGTATTCCATTGTGTAGATGTACCACAGTTTGTTAATCCATTCTTCAGTTGAGGGACATCTAGGTTGTTTCCAGGTTCTTGCTATTACAAATAATGCTGCTATGAACATAGTTGAGCTAA